>CAXKVR010000063.1:0-28081 GCA_964058845.1 Carex sylvatica
TAAACCTTACTTGTGCAAATCAACGTGCGTGTGCCTATTCAGTGGATCTGGCACCGAAATCTCTTGAAACAATCTGAATTGTCGCATGCAGCGATCCGGATAAGTATGCTCAACGATCAAATAAAATATCAATGGACCGCGATACAAGTAGTAGAGCTGATAAATTTGATAAAAATGTGAGTTATAATTTATAAGTACACTGACGTATAACTAAATAATAACTTGATTGAAACATACTCATCCCTCCTGAGTCACTGTCGGAAGCTTGTTGTAGACCCTTCCGTACGGCTCCCAATTTACACGATCCTCCGTCAAACTCTGAAACTGTCCCTGCGGGATACGTGCACCCTGGGTCTTGAAGTGGGAGGATGCGTTGTACTTGTGCAGACCACACCATCTGTACGCAAAAGATGCGCATGTGTCAAGTGTTGGAGCGTCCCAGGCAGGTTCCCAGTTTTTAGTTTGAGGCTCAGGCCGGTGAACTGGAAAGAAGGTCCACGACCAGTACTGCAGAAGCATCACCGGACCATGCATAGATCCTCTTTCGGACTCGGTAGCGACACATAGATGCCGATACAAATACGCAAGAACTGCTCCACCCCAATTGTACTGTACCAGCTGGTCCAAATCCACAATTAGATCGAGATACCACAGCGGTATCCCGTCACCGCCACTGTCCACGAACAAACTGGACGACATCAGGTCCAAGATATATGCACGGACATACCTAGCAAAATTCAATACAATGTGAGTACATTATTGATAGGCCAAAGCACGAATAAATTGATATATATATATATATATATATATATATATATATATATACTTACCACTTCAGCATTTGATCGTCGCGATCTGCCGGTAGCATCTTAAATCGTTCACGAAACTTATATTTCAGGAAAGTCAACTCCATTGTTTTTTCATTTCTTTCAGACCCCCGTTTTTTCATAAGTTAACTCTGCTCATGCTCTTTGATCCCTAACAATTCGAAGAGCCGGCCTTTTGCATTCCTCCCGTATGTACTCCCCGTCACTGGGACCCCTGTAATAGGCAAACCCCACAAACAGCTCACGTCCTCTAACGTAACTGTAATTTATCAAATAAAAAATATAAATTTCTTCATTTGAATTGTCAGTAAATTATCACAAAGAAGATATTTATTTGAAATAGATTTGTAGTTAATACCTGTCATCTCTCCAAATGGAAGATGAAAGGTGTGCGTCTCAGGACGCCACCGCTCCACAAGTCCGTGTACCAGTGCCGCATCTATTTTTTTGTAAGGCATGACTGCGATCTGGTATAAACCCAATCGAATAAAAAATGGCGCATATGCGACGTGGTACGTAGTCTGGCAACGGTAGTGCTTCACGTTTATAACCTCCATTTTCTACATTACCAAAAATAAAAATTAGAAAAATTAAAACAAAATGATATTTCAGAAAAAAAAAAAAAAAAAAAGTAAATGCTTACCTCATCAGAAGCGTGACACACCATGTGATAGTTGTGCGGTATCCACAACAGATCACTAAAAGTATCCCACGCCATATCTATTTCATCATTGATTTCGTCTGCCATGCTACAAAATTAATTCAAAGTTAATTCATTGTTTTTAAAAAAAATTTAACTAATGTAAATTGTTTTTCATTTTTGTAATTATTTCTAAACCAATTTAGATTATCTAAATTATTGTAAACCGTTTCGGAACCAATTTGCAATTTTCTAAACTATTTAACACTATTTTAAAATTTTCTAAATTATTCTAGACCGTGTTGGAACTTTACTAAATTATTCTAGACTATTTTAGAACTTTCTAAATTATTCGGGCACTATTTTAAAATTTTCTAAATTATTCTACATTGTTTTGAAACTTTCTAAATTATTTTTCACCATTTTAATATTTTACAAATTTCTCTAAATCATTTTGAAATTTTTCTAAATTATTCTAAACTATTTTGGAACTTTCTAAATTATTCGGACACCACTTTACACATATTTTTAAATTATTTTATACCATTTTGGAACTTCCTAAATTATTCTACATTATTTTGAAACTATTTTGGAACTTTTCTAAATTATTCTACACTATTTTGCAACTTTCTAAATTATTCGGACTACCATTTTAAAATTTTCTAAATATTTTAAATCGTTTTAAATTTTTTTAAACTAATCTAAACTATTTCAAAATAATCAAAATTATGTCAACATATTCTAAACAAATAATCTAACTTATTATAAATTCTAAACAATCTAAACAATATATCAAATAATTCTAAACAATCTAAACAATATTCCAAATAATTCTAAATAATCTAAACAATATTCCAAATAATTCTAAACAATCTAAACAATATTTCAAATAATTCTAAACAATCTAAACAATATTCCAAATAATTCTAAACAATATTCCAAATAATTCTAAACAATCTAATCAATATTTTAAACTAAATCCTCAATATTCTAAACTATTTTAATATTCTGTAAATAAAAAAAATAAAAAAAATAAACTTGGTGCACCTCTTCCTCTTCCTTTTCCTTCTCTGCCAACACTTCACTTTTTTTTCCCTTCCTCCCTCTCGCGCTACCTCTTCTTCTTCTTTTTTTTTCACCCCATTGTCGCTCTCTCCCTTTTTGTTTCTACCTCACCGACACAAAAAAACAAAAACAAAAATGAAAAAACTTTTTTTTTTCACCCCGCCGTCGCTCGCTCCCTTTCTGTTTCTACCTCACCAACACAAAAAAAACGAAAACAAAAACGAAAAAACGAAACCAAATGTCACGGGATTTAAATCTACTCTCTTTCCGGTGCACCATCAATCGGACACTCGATCCGGTTAACCACTAACCGGAAAAATTAAATATTTCCGCCATTAACCGGTTATTTTCAACCGGTTCGGGAAATGGAAGACCGGAAATATTTGATTTTTCTGGTTAGTGGTTAACCGGTTTGGATAGAAATCAAAATTTAATAAAAAAGAGAGTAGATTCCGTAATTTATTAATTATTTTGGATATTTATAAAAATTTCGGGAAGAACAAGTGCCTAGGAGGATAAACTCTTAAGCTTAGGATGCGAATAATAATAGAAGTGTTCACTTATTCTATGGCTCTTTTCTAAACGCAATGTCAAACAAATTCTTGCGTTTTGGAGCTGAGGAATTATCGATAAAGTTTATCTGTTATAGTTTTCTATCTAAAATTGATAATTTCTGCATTAAGAGCTGTCTAGTTGAATCCAGCATGAAGACTGTCTAGCTTCTCTCTGTTTTCTTCTGAATTCCTTTTGACAAATAAAGAGAAGGAATCAAATATGTGATTTTAGTTGAATAACTGCTCTTTGGGATAAACAGATTAAAAAACATTTCATATATAATGAGAATGATTTCATTCAATGCATAAGCATCAAAATCAGATACAACGTAGAAAGAAGCTTGTTACAGCTTCTCTAGTTCTAGTCTGGTAACATTGTATTTATTTCTGTATTTCCATATATGTTAATAATTTTTGTGAAAAATACTTTTCGTTGAAACTGAAAATGACAAAGAAGGTCGCAAGTTTAAAAACTTTAAAAGACTTTTTCAAGTTTCCAATGCATTAATCGACATAGTCGCATGTTTCTTTCTTCACTAAATTAATGTGCTACACCACTAGTTTTTAATACTAGAAGAAATATTGACTTCTTACCAAGGAACTTATCATTGTTGTTGACCTTTTCTTTGAAACAAGGGTCAAAATCTTCGGTGTGCGTTTTTAATTTCTATTGAAACATTTGTACATTAGGATTAGGAGAGGCAGCGAACTAAATTTGAAATTTAATGCAAATTATGTTTATACTTCAAAAACTCGGTTCACAGACAGATTTCGTGTTTTGGTATCAGATTAATGCCCATATAGGACCTAATTAAGCTATGCATATTATTATTATTATATTTCCCAACTCTAATATTTATATCTGTCAAATTAATATGGTGGCTATAATCATAACACAAGTATTAGTTTCAGATAGAAAAAAGATAATATTCCTCGGTATCAATTATTGCTTACATATATTACGATTTTTATTCACCGCCAGAGAATATATCCGTACTACACATTATGATACGCAATTAATCAGAAAATAAAAAATATATATATTAGCATTTGAGTTGGAGCCACGTACCAAATATATTCCCAATTATACAAACTCTAAAATGTTCATGTGGCCACCTCTACGGCACTATTATTTATCAAATATATTCTCAAATTTGAAAATTTAAAGCAACTTAATTTTAATTTGTTTACTTTTTATTATTTTCTTACCGTTTAACTTTATATTAAATTAAGTTTAAAATTTATTACTTTTTCATATAAATGCATTACTAATAAAATAAATCAATTTTAATGATTTATATTTATTGTTTAAAATTATTCCGATAAATTTTTAAATTAAGCTCACCATAAAAACTTAATAAACTTTAAAACATCCAAATTCTACTCTTTATAAAATACTTTCAAGTCTTAAATTACAACTTGTGAACCGTTGAGCCCTTACAATCCAAGCGGGAAGTTAATCGGCCAACTTGAAACGAGAGTTGGCGAGCCCTTACAACTAAGGGAAGGCACATGGCCTCCTAGAGATGAGAACAATGTCTCTAAATTTAAGCTACTCAAGAGAAACACTCAATAGATCACTCTAATCTAATCTAACTTGAGATTAGTGAAGTGAGTTTGAGGTTGTTTGAGAAATTTTGAAGTTTTAAAGCATCACAACAATGGAGTAACTAAAGCTATCAGAAAATTGCGTTTTAGAAGTTTAGGGTCGGCTGAGATATTTTGGAAAGAAAGTCCAAAACCCTATTTATAGAGAGAGCTCTTTAATGAGTTGTTTGACCTAAAACGCTACCAACATTTTAGTTCAAAATGCGATTTAGGGTTTCAATTTTCTGACAGCTCAGCTAATCGATCAAAACGTTACCAACGATTTGACACTGTAAAAATTTGATCAAAATAGAATTTTTGGAAACATGAATTTAATTAAAACGTCTGTAATGTTTGAGGTTAAATTCTGTGTTTGATCAAGCTGTCCCTTAGCGGTTCCTTACAGGTTAAATCGTTATAACATTTTATAAATATTACCAACGTTTGTATATTATTGAAACAACATCAAACGCACTTTACCAAGTTTAAAATATTACAATTTAAAAACTTGATAAGTTTCTTCATGATTTCTTCAGTTCAAGCATTCCTTCTTGTAATTCCAATTAGCTTGAACCTGCATAACTCTAAAAATAGAAGAAATCATAAAATTCAATAATTGTATGTTTTACAAATTAGTCAAATAGACGAAAATGATTATTGCTACAACCAACAATCTCCCCCTTTGGACGATTTACAAAACATACAATGCGAGTAAGTGCATAAATTAATTTTTTTTTCAATTTAATTTACCCAATTGTTATTTTGCATGTCTAGCATTTGGTACCAAATTTCTCTCCATTTTGGAAATCGACGAAAGGAATAAAAGTGTTACGTGCAAAGCATATAGACAAAGCTTCAATACAGCGAGCTATACTTTGTTTAAAACCTTGATTTAGCTCCCGAATTAGATTGCAAGTATACAACCCTTATCGAATGGTATAATCAGGTATCGATCCACAGGGAACTGTTCAATTCTGGACTCTCGCTTGTCTCAGTTAGGTACTAGAAGTAATGAAAGGGTGATTTGGTTTGTTTATATTTTCTAAGTTTGATAACAGTAAATGACAGCAATTAAAAGTTTGGTTTTACTTGGTAAAAAAAATGAAGTTTCCAGGGTTTTAGACTTTATATTTCAACTCTGCCTCTCTGATCCCTTCACGCGACTCGCATACCTTCGTATGCGTAGACCTCGAGTGAATGCAGCATGTGTCTGATCTTTAGCTATTACTTGTGTAAGGATCCATTGACCGTACCTAAAGTTCCTAAACATCAACTCTCGTTGTATGACTTAATGAACTTGGTAAGAAAATGCAACTTCACCTTCTTAGATCTCATAACTCTCAGAGTATTCAATTCTAAGTCATTTATCTGGTTTACTAAAGGTATCCACTATCTTTCAATAAATGGAAATTTCACTTCTCAGTTACTATTGATCTCACCTCTCAGATCAAAGATCTACCTCAAATACTTGATCTAAATGCAAGAAACATCAAGGCCTAAATACTAGAAGAGATGCTATAGACATTCAACATTAGACAACAAGATTCATTCAAGCAATTTCAATCAAGTAATAGAAATAATACTCAGACAAATGAACACAAATATAAACTCAGATCTAAACATCATGCATTACAAAACAGAGTTTCAGACTACATCTTAATCCTAGAAACTAAAAGATCTACTCAATCATGATCAAGAAAGAAAGAAAGTAAGTGAATAAAGAACAAATCATAATAAAATTCGAAGAAGAAAGAAAGATCTGTGAAGCTCTCCAATCTTCACTCCTCAGCTCTCCCGCTTCTTCTCTCTTTTTGAACTTCTATCTTTGATTATGTTCCCCTCTCTGGTTAGTGGCAGAGGATGTCCTTTTATAGCCTTTCCAAAGGCCCCTTTCATCTTTGGGCCTTAATTGGGTCTTAATTGGGCCTCCGCCTTCTGCTTTGGAAAACTCCAATGTGGCTCGCGTCAGGGTTGATGCGGCTCACATCATAGTTAGTCTGATGCGGCTGGCATCTGTGGTAGCGTCTGTGTGGCAACGCGGGTAGCGTGGAATGGATGCG
Organism: Carex sylvatica; assembly: GCA_964058845.1. Taxonomy (NCBI): domain Eukaryota; kingdom Viridiplantae; phylum Streptophyta; class Magnoliopsida; order Poales; family Cyperaceae; genus Carex; species Carex sylvatica. The sequence goes on from CAXKVR010000063.1 coordinate 6,734, forward strand.
AGTCGCATCAAAGTCTGTCTGGTGCGGTTAGCATCTGTGGTAGCGTCAGAGTGGTAAGCGACTCGCGTCAGGGTTGATGCGAGTCGCATGCACAGTCTCAGATTATCAGTTATCTTCTGATTTCGTCAATTTATCTGCAATAAGAATGAAAACGCAGCAATACCACATTCTATAGATATTCAATGTAATAGATGCTATTTAATTGTTTAAAGCACAAATTTTGGTACGGGGATTGGCCTGAATAATAGATCAAATATGGTGATATCAAAAAGTAAGCACATTTTCAATGCACTCCCCCTCAATTTAGCAATGTATAAATGATAAATCACAAGTAATAGAAATTAAGGAGTTAACATTTCAAAAATACAAGTCATTTTGACACATCCAATTCAAAAAATAATTTTCAACTAAGAATTATCAATCAAGATTATAATAATTTTGCATATCACATACGACTCATATCAATTCAATTCGGTTTGCTACATCTCATGCATATCAACAACAAATTTTCAAACATTCATAATATTGCAAATGAAGTAATTCTAATGATTGCAATTTAACCCTTAGACAATTCACAATTCAACAACATAAGCAATTTTAACAATTCAAACATTTCAAATCAAGTTCAAATTAAACACATGCAACTTAGAAATTTAATGTTCAATTCATAGCAAACAAATTAATGCTTTTAAGGTTTGAAATTAAGAAAAAGAAAACAGTGAATTACTCGTCGTCGTTGTCGTCACAATCATCCTTTTCTTCGTAGTCCTCCTTCTCTTCTTCTACTTCTACATCTTCGGGGTTTGAGGGTTGAGATGCCGTCCCACTTGAAGCACCAAATTGCCTCACAAATTGAGTGTTGAGATCATGGGTAGCATCTTAAAGATCTCTAATGGCTCTTGTGTTTTGGCAAACACGTGTTCAAAGTCCGAGAAATTCCTTCTTGATATCCTTAAACCCTTCGGCCATTTCTCTAAAACTTTGTTGCACCTCCAACCGATGTCCTCTTATTTGATCAACCAATCAAACCATGATTTCATTTGTACCGGGTGGTATGTTACTTGCTAGAGATGGCATTTGACATTGATCTTTCCCACATGTATTCTCTTCTATGTTTTCCCTTGGGTCCCAATATTGATTAGGAAGGGCACCTTCTTTAAAAATTCATTTGTTGATACCCTTACCCTCGGGTTTGTACCATTGTAGACCAGATGGTGCAACAGCATGTTTCCAACCTTGTTTGGTCAAGGGATCAACCAAGTGTATCGGTTGATCTTTTAAAGTACCCTCGAAAAGTTCAATTCTATTTTCCCGAATTATTTTATGAATAAGAGAAGCATAGGGTAAGAGAGCTACCTTGCTTTCGAAAGCACTTCTCATATGGCGGAGAATAATGTATGACAAGTTGAACTTTTTGTCATCCAATTGAATGAGATGCCTAAAATAGTACATCGGACCCCACTTAATGTTGGTTTTTATGGTTGCATTCGTGATTAGAATGTTGTTGATGAAGAGAAAGATCAATCGGTGAAGAGCCGGAAGATGAGAACAATAGAGAGGTGCTCCACCTCGGTTCTTGTGATCAAACCAAGTCTTGTATTGGTTGGCGATTTCAGTCAAACCACTTGGCCAACCTCTAAAGACATAGGTTTCTTCACCGTCATTCGGGATTTCAAGCCATTGAGAAACCGAGTCAAGTGTGAGTTGTATCTCATTCCCACATATAAAGGTAGTAAGATAGAACGTGTTCTCGTTGATCACAAGATTAGAGTAGAAGGTGCGGGTGAGTATATAAGTATACGGTTCATTACACTTAAGTAGATTGTATCAATTCCAATGCATGATATACTCGAGTAATTTTGCATCCTCTTGGGGAGTTAAGGTTACCGTGAATTTATCAAAGTAGAAGGATTGAGTAAATTTTTGAGTTTGGAATTGACCACAGTAGTTATGGTGGGCTCTTGCATTTTGAAATAGGTGAGTGTTTGAGCGGTGTATAACCCAGTTTGATTGTGGATGACCTCTACTACTTTCACCCGTTTCGACTCGGGAACGTTTGTTTGGTGCGGTTGATAGAGAGATTAAGATGAAAGTTTACCAATTTAAGAATCAAACACCAATCCGAGACGAGAAGGGCACGAGAAGCACAGTGGTGAAGTTGGATTTGAAGTTTAGATTTTCAGCTAGGGTTTTGGAGAGAGAAAAGAGAGAGAAAGAATGGTGACTTGGAGAGTTGAAATGAGTAAAGGGAAGAGAGGAGAAGAGGAAATCAAGAAAAATTTCTTGATTTTGTTAAGTTTGGTGGCCGGATTTGGGAGAGAGAGATAGCGGCGGCTAAGAGAGAGAAGAGAGAAAAAAGTTAAAGGGGCGTGAGAGAAGAAAGAGAGAAGGGACGGGTCGGCTCTTTATTTAACCTTTTTTGCTGTAAAATGTTACCAATATTTTTAAAACGTTATCAACGTTTAGTCACTGACTCGAAAGCGCCGTTTTGTAGAAATCCTAATTTTTTAGGAAATTGTGAATTTATTTAAATCATTACAACGTATACCGAATCGTTACAACATTTTGTTCAGAGTTTGGAACTTTGAAATTTTCACAAGTCTCTATATGTATATGTATGTAAGAATGAAATGTTACAATGTTTTCCAAGAGCGTTACAATGTTTTGTTCAAACTTGAAAACTTTGAATTTTCACAAACCTGTGTATGCATATACGAATGAAACGTTACAACGTTTTCTAGGAGCGTTACAATGTTTTATTCATACTTGGAAGCTTTGAATTTTCACGAGTCTCTGTATGCATATAAGAATAAAACGTTATAATGTTTTCCAGGAGCGTTAAAACATTTTGTTCAGACTTGGAAGCTTCGAATTTTCACTAAGTCTGTGTATGCATATAAGATTGAAACGTTACAATATTTTCCAAGAGCGTTACAACATTTTGTTCAGATTTGAAAACTTCGAATTTTCACAAGCCTGTGTATGCATATAAGATTAAAACGTTACAATATTTTTCAGGAGCGTTATAACGTTCTGTTCAGACTTGAAAACTTTGAATTTTCACAAGTCTTTTGGGCATGAATCGTTACAACGTTTTGTTCAGGCTTGAAAACTTCGAATTTTCACAAGCTTGTGTATGCATATAAGAATGAAACGTTACAATATTTTTCAAGAGCGTTACAACGTTTTGTTCAGACTTGGAAGCTTCGAATTTTCACTAAGTCTGTGTATGCATATAAGATTGAAACGTTACAATATTTTTCAAGAGCGTTACAACATTTTGTTCAGACTTGGAAACTTTGAATTTTCACAAGCCTGTGTATGCATATAAGATTAAAACGTTACAACGATTTTGTAAATGTTACCAACGATTTATAGAAATTCTTGTGAACTGATCTGGCTGAAAAATATTATCAATATTTTACAAACGTTGTCAACGTTTTTCCACTGTAAATTTTGTTCCAAAATGAACTAATTTAATTGCTATGAATTGTATTGAAGTGAAAATTTAATATACCTTATTCTCTGAGTTCTAACATGCCTAATTTAAATCTTAATTCATTGTGTTGTTGAGTATTCAAAGGTTTTGTGAATATATCGGTAATTTGATTTTTGGTGTCGATATGTATGAGTTCTATTTCACCTTTCTCAATATGATCCCTAATAAAATAATATCTTATTTCTATGTGCTTGGTTCTAGAATGGAGAACCATATTTTTTAATATCATTATGGCACTAATATTGTCACATATTATTGGTACGTTGCGAAAGCAAATTTCATAATCATTTAGACTTTGGATCATCTAAAGAATTTGTGTGCAACAACTACCGGCCACTATATACTCGGCTTCCGTTGTGGAAAGGGCAACCGAGGTTTGTTTGCGACTTGACCATGAGACAAGTGATCCACCAAGAAATTGGCATGTACCACTTGTACTCTTTCTATCCATTCGGTCTCTGGCAAAATCAACATCGGCATATCCTTTTAGGTCTAAATTCGATTGTTTGCCATACCATAATCTCAAATTTAAACTATCCTTGATATATTTAAGAATTCTTTTAATAACTTTCAAGTGCAATTCTTTGGAATTTTCTTGATACCTAGCACATAGACATACCGCAAATATTATATCGGATCTATTAGCTATTAAATAGAGTATGCTACCTATCATAGCTCGGTATTGAGTGATGTCGATCGATGTGTCATTCAGATCCGAGTCAAGATATGCATTGGTTGCCATTGGTGTCTTGCTCGTATTGCTCTCGGTCATTCCAAATTTCTTAATTAATTCCTTCGCATACTTAGTTTGGCTCACAAATGTGCCCTCCATGAGTTGCTTGATTTGGAGTCCTAAGAAGAAATTTAATTCACCCATCATGCTCATCTCAAATTCACTACTCATAAGAAAAGAAAATTTCTCAGTAAGTGCCGCATTAGGTGATCCAAAAATTATGTTATCTACATAGATTTGTACTACCAAAAGTGATCCATCTCTTTTCTTAGTGAAAAGAGTTGTATCATTTTTACCTCTAATAAATTTATTTTTAATTAGAAAGAAATTTAGTCTACCGTACCATGTCTTTGGGGCTTGTTTGAGTCTATAAAGTACTTTGGTAAGTCTATAGACATGAGTAGAAAATGTCGGATCAACAAAGTCTTGTGGTTGGTTAACATATACTTCCTCATCTATGAATCTATTCAAGAATGCACTTTTAACATCCATTTGAAATAGTTTAAAATTTTTGTTTGAGACATATGCTAAAAGCATTTGAATGGATTCTAGACGAGCTACGGGTGCAAAGCTTTCCTCAAAATCAATACATTCTTGTTGTTTGTACGCTTGAGCTACCAATCTAACTTTGTTTCTAATAATATTTTTATCATCATCCTTTTTTTTTCTAAAGACACGTTTGGTACCAATGATCATTCTATCATTTAGTTTAGGTACAAGTTTCTTTCAAATTGAGCAAGTTCTTTTTGCATGGCACAAATTCAATTAGGGTTTACATTTGCATATTTTAAAAAATTTAGGTTCAATATTAAATACAAATGCACAATGTCCAATCATTTGATTTAAGTTGGATCTTATCTTAACCATTTCCCTTGGATCCCCAATTACATTAGAGAGAGGATGAGAAGGTACTTTCCTTAGGTCTTTGGAAATTTGGTACTCGATTCGTGGAGGTTGTATCTCTTCGATTTCCATACTATCAACTATTGAATCTGTCTCTATATTGGTTGCATCCACCACTATTGAATTTGTTTCAACATTTGTTGCATCTATGTTGGGTTGAGTTTGCTCGGATGGATTCTCAATTGTGTTGGTGCTTGCCTCGACTCCATCTTGGTCAAGAGTTGGTACTTCAATATCTACAATTTGAATACCTTGCTCGACCTTTTGATTAGCACCTTCATCAAATTTAACATGCATGGATTCAATAACAACCCGTTGTGATGCTATGTATATTCTATAAGCTTTACTTGATATTGAATACCCTACAAACACTCCCTCAATTGATTTAGAATCAAATTTTATTACTTTAGGGAATTCATCAAGAACAAAGCATTTAGATCCAAATACCCTAAAATGAGATATCTTTGGCTTATACCCCTTCCATAGCTCATAAGGTGTTTTATTCAAAATAGACCTTATGAGGTTTTACACGATTTATCATGTAGCATGCCATATTAGGCTTCGGTCCAAAGGTGTTTACAAACTCAACTAAGGTTTGGTTTTTTCTCTCAACTACCCCCATTTTGTTGAGGTGTGCGAGGAGCCGAATACTCATGTTTATATCCCCTTTTAGAGCAAAGTTGATCAAATTTTGTATTTTCAAATGCCCCCCATGGCCACTTCTAATCCTAATAATTTTTAATCCATTTTCATTTTTAACACGTTTGCAAAATTCAATTAAGTTACTAATTGTTTCATCCTTATGTTGTAGGAACAAGACCCAAGTAAAGCGACTATAGTCATCTACAATCACATATGCATATTTTTTTTGACCAAACTTGGTACACTTATGGGTCAAAATAGGTCTATGTGTAGTAATTGTAGGGGTTTATCGGTTGATACCATGTCTTTGGATTTAAAACTACTTTTGGTTTGTTTACCTTGAATACATGCATCGCATAATCCTTCAAGTTCTAGTTTATGTGTTGGTAAACCACGAACTAGGTCTAATTTAACTAATTTTCAAATTGTATCAATTGAAACATGACCTAATCTTCGATGTCATAATCTAGATCCTATTGATATGGCACTTAGACAAGTCTCACGAAATCAAAATGGATAAAGTAATAAATATTTTTCTTTCTTTTACCCAAGTATATTAAAGCATCATCCGAAGACCTAACTAAATAACAAGCATCGATATCAAATTTTGCATAATAACCGGAGTCGCATAACTTACTAACATTAAATAAGTTATAATCTAACCCATCAATAAGGTATACATTGGATATGGTCAAGTGTTGGTTACCAATTGAGCCTATTCCAATAATATAGCTCTTCATTTGATTATTTTCAAAGGTAACCGTACCTCCATCATATAGTTCTAAGAGTTTAAAAATAGATTTATCACCAGTCATATGGTGTGAGCATCCAATGATCCAAGCACTTTTCTTTTGAGTTGTAATCAAACACATCTACAAAGTATATATTAGTTATTGTTGAAATAGTAACTAACATATATCTTATTTTAATTTTTCCCTTTGTTTTTGGTAATTTAAATAAGCTATGGGAGATTAAGTGTGAACCTAAGTTAGTTTAGCTTTAGGAACCCAAATAATATTTTGTTTGTTGTATGCATTCCTAAATTTACATTCTAAAGAAGTGTGGTCATTTTTGCAACAATAGTTACACAAAGTAATCGATTGTTTTTTAGTAGTAGAATCTTGTTTGAAAGTGGATGGGTATTGGTATTTCACCTCATGCAAATTACTATTGTGTTTACTAAATGACTTATTTGCAATTCTTGATGAGAAATTTTTGTTTTATTAGAGTTAAATTTATTGTGATGTTGAGAAACATCTCTTGACAAATTATTTCTTTGAGTTTGATTTTGAAAACTATTTTTATTTTTGAGTTCATAAAACCATCCATCGGGTCCCTTGAAATAAGTTTTGTTTGACCCTTTTGGATTAAAAGTGTTCCTATCATGATTTTGAAAATTATTTTTGTTCTTATAATTTTTATGACTATACTTATACTTAAATGCATGATTTGATTTAGCATTTGAAGTTTGAGAAGTATTTACTTTGCTTAATTCTTTTTGCAATGGAGTATTACCCTTTTTGGTGTGGAATTGAAATATAGTATATTCTTTGCAATCAAAGTTAAGATTTTTCAAAGATTTTTATTCATTAACCTTAGTTGATATTTGAGAATGCTCCCCTTTTTCTTTCGGGCCTTGTATGTGGTTAGATTCAAATGGGGATTTACCATTCTCAAATCCAAGACCAATTTTATCTATTTTGCGATTAGATTGGCCATAGATTAAACTATTCACATAGTAAGGATCTAGACTAGTGACATTTGAAAGTTAATTAGAATATCTTAATGCCCTATTTTTAGTCTCTAAGGTTTGAATTTTAACTTTTAATATACATATTTCACATATGTGTGATACTTTTAAATTTTAATTTCACAATCTAACATGTCATTTTTAGTAATTAATTTTTGAATGATACCTTTATTTTCAATCAAGGTTCTATTTGACTCATCAAGGAGAGATTGTCACCTAGTTTCATCATCGTACCGTGTTAGAATTCTATTTGTAAAATTGCTTGTCTCATTGGTGATTATACAATTGGCTTCATCAATTATTTCACTATATTCTTCACCACCCTCAATTTCATTGTCAAATTCAAGTTCGGTCTCATAACCATCAAAACTAAGGTTCGAATGTACCTCATTAGCGAAGCTTGTTGAAGTATCGATTTCACCATCTCCCTTCTTGGTGTATCTTGTTTTTGCAAGATCCATGAGAAATTTGATGGTGGTCTCATCGGTGATGTTCTTGCTTGCAATAATTGAGTCCATGTCGAATGTAGAGGGATCTTCATTTACACTTGCCATCAATGTAAGGTTGATTTCTTGTTCATCCTCCAACTCTGGATCGGATTGCTTCACCTCGCTATCATCCGAAAACAATGCTTACATTGATTTAGCCTTTTTTTTGCCTTTGTACCCTTCGTACTTTTGTCTTTGCCTTCTATCTTGTTGCCCTTCACCATCCACATTTTTCAATTGAGGAAAAAGTTTGAAGCAAGTTTAGATAGTGTGACCCTCTCTATGGCAAGTAAAAAAAACTTGATAAATTTCTTCATGATTTTTTCAGTTCAAGTATTCCATCTTGCAATTCCAATTAGTTTGAATCTGCATAACTCTAAAAATAAAAAAAAATTATAAAATTCAATAATTATATATTTTGTAAATTAGTTAAATTGACGAAAAAACACAACCAACGCATCTCAATTCAAGCGATCCACAATTTCTCCGAGTATTATCTGACCAGATTGAATCAAGTTCACTCAATTTGCACCTCTGATATCAGATGTTGCCGACGGTGAATTTGGGTTCATAAATTGCAAGCGACGTCTACTGCTAGTTGAAAATGACAACCAATTAGAAAATATGACATGACACGGGGTCTAATCTGCATAAAGCCAGTCGCATTAATGCATGCCGTCTCCAATACGTCCGATTTCAAGAAGTCAAAAAGTCAAACACAAAACCAGTCTTGCACTCTTCAGCTTTTTCTTCATTTAATTGACACTCTGTGGTCCTCGTTTTCTGGCCAGAGATACAAGCGGTCAAATTTTATGGCTTTTAAAAGAAGTGATAATGTTTTTTATTATTATTATTGTTTGATTCCGATTAAATTAATCGTCGTTTGAACCCCTACAAAGTTGGAATTTCAATTTACTACTCACGATATAAAAAATACTAAGAATTAATTATTCGTATTAGCACAATAATTAATTTTTGCAGTTATTTTTAAAAAATTATATAAAATAACTTAATTGAAAATTTTCACATTGTTTAAGCATAGCTAAGAGTTTACACATTATATTTAAAGGAAGCTAACCAGTATAGAAATAACTTTTAAAATAAATGTACTAATAATTACAATCATGTATTTTTTTTAGTTCTGCTTAATGTAGGGATCTTTTTGGTAATTTTATACCCAAACACATAAATCATCATATCTTCTAACTTCTTCTTAAATTTAATCTTCTTTTTCTAAGTGCGTGTTTAAAAAAAAAATTTCTGCATCTAAATCTATTTTAAAAAACTGGTTTTTAGACTACAACCTGAATTTTAAGAGCCCCAGTTATGACATGTATACCGTATACGGCTTCTAAATTAATATTGCATGACTTGGAAGGATACAGCTATAAATACTGCTTATTAGGGGGTCTCAGTGTTAATGTCGCAAAAAAATCACCTAGGATTAATTGCGAACAAGCCCTCAAAAAAGCACTTATCTGCTGGCCAACCCAATTAATCATCAAGTTTCAACGGTCAAAGTTTTTGATGCAATATTCTTTTCAGGACAAGAAAAGAGGCAGCACCCCTCTCTTGACTACAGACTATGTCAAACCTTTACTGGAAGAAAATATATAACCCCTATCTCCACCCCCTAATCAATACCAAACAGGACTGAACCCAAGCGCACGGCACAACAGAGAGCTAGAAGATTCAAATCCGACGCTTCAACCATTGCACTGCTTTGAAATTACATTCTGAGACTTCAACAATTTCACTGCTTTGAAATTACAAAAAGATGATGGAGATGGGCAGGGTCGGCAGCCTCGCCGGCAGCATGCGAGGCAGTGTATCACGAAGCATGTCATCGTGGCGTGGCGGGTCAAGTGGGAGTAACATATTTGGCCGGTCGGTCAGAGAGGAGGATGATGAGGAGGCGCTGAAATGGGCCGCTATAGAGAAGCTCCCGACATATGATAGGATGAGGAAAGGAATGCTTCTGACTGATAACAATGGAGTGCCCCATGAGGTCGACATAGATGGACTCAGCGTGCAAGAGAGGAAAACCCTTTTAGAAAGGCTGATAAGGACAGCAGAGGAGGATAACGAGAGGTTCCTTTTGAAGCTGCGGAACCGTATGGAACGGTTAGTTTAATTTTACTCGAATTTTCGATCATTTGGTGAAGTCTTGAAATACCATTTATGAAATTTTAACTGCAAGATTTTGACAGTTTGTTCCTCTATTTCTTTTTGCAGTGTTGGGATTGATAACCCAACAATTGAGGTGCGTTTTGAGAATCTAAACATAGATGCTGAGGCTTACGTCGGCAATCGTGGAATTCCAACCTTCACAAATTTCTTCACCAACACTGTGATGGTAAAATTCCGATAGTACCTTGATAAGAAGTTAACTAAAAAATTTTGAACAATGCAAATTTCAAGTACAAAATACAGCTTCTGAATTTCAATTTATGATTTATTTCCTGTTGGTGAACAGGATGTGTTGAGCTACCTCCGTATAGTTCCGAGCGGTAAGAAGCCGATCTCGATTCTCCAAGACATAAGTGGAGTTGTTAAACCTTGCAGGTTAAGTAAAGAAGCAAATCTTTTTCTACTTATACTTCGTTCTGTCCAATTTGTATATTTTTGAATTTTTTATTGATGAATTTTGATTAATTGCAGGATGACTCTGCTTTTAGGACCCCCCGCATCGGGGAAAACTACCTTACTGCTAGCTCTGGCTGGAAAGCTTGATTCAGAACTCAAGGTACAATTATAAATGTAGTCAAACTGATGCCTGTCCCTTTCTACTTCACAAATCAATTTCAGATGTTACCATATGAACCGTAAAATCCCAAAATTTGTTTATGTACACAAAAAATGATCACATTTGTTCCAAGAAAACAGAGGAGCCTCCGCTGCATCATTTCAAAAGAAGAAAATTTTGAACATATAATTCCTTTTCAATCTTTGCTTGAAATGATTCTGAAACTTTTTATTAAAACTCAATACATAATCAAACACATTATTGTTTCTAATTTTCTGTTGAAAACAACGCACACAGGTGTCGGGACGAGTTACATACAATGGCCACGACATGGATGAGTTTGTACCTCAGAGAACCTCAGCTTATATCGGCCAGCATGATCTTCACATTGGAGAAATGACAGTTAGGGAAACCTTGACTTTTTCAGCACGGTGCCAAGGAGTTGGGACCCGTTATGGTATTGTTTCAATATATATATATATATATATTTTTTTTGAAAAAGGCAAAAAGGCTCATTTCATTACTGAAATTTGTTAAACACATAGGTCCAGGTCCAGGTATTGTTTCAATATATAAAATAAAACTATGAAATTGCTTATGAACAGATTAATTTAGTTCCCATTTCCCAACAAACATATATGTCAACACGGACAAACACTGTACAGTGGAATGGTCAACCTTTTATTTATTTATTTTATTTTTTTCAGTCAATTTTGATGTTTAGTTGAGTAGTTAAGAAATGCAATCCTCAATATCTAATGATGTAATATGATTCGTTGTATGATATATTCAGATATGTTGACTGAGCTTTCAAGAAGAGAAAAGGAAGCAAAGATTATACCAGATCCGGATATTGATGTGTACATGAAGGTATAAAATCATTTTTTTTCTTTTTTTTTTTAAAAAGAGTTATCAATTTTCATGTCCTTAAATGGCGAGATGTATCACCGGTAACCTCAGAATCTGATGTCATGTGTACTTTTGATGCAAATAGGCGATATCTGTGGAAGGCCAGGAAATTGTTATTACCGATTACATCCTTAAGGTGAGCATTTGACTCAATGCATATAATGAGTAAAACTTTACGAGTATTAAGCTGGAAGTATAATTTAACTCAATAATAATTTGGTAGATTTTGGGTCTGGATATCTGTGCCGATACAATGGTAGGCGACTCGATGATTCGGGGCATTTCCGGCGGACAGAAGAAACGTGTCACAACAGGTACATGATTATGCAAAAGATAAATTTCAAGTTTACTTCAACAAACTTACGGAGAACAGGGAACATAGGTATTGGGCTTTTCTAACTTAGAGCCCAGCCCAAAGAGGATCAGGTATTCTGGGCCTCTTTTAGTTTTCGGGTCCAAACTCAAATTTTGAGCTACGGATCCGGATCCGGACCCGGGGAGATTTCGGTTTCCTCTCTTACGCCTTGTACCAAATCCATCGGTATGGTCATGCTAGCGTGAGTTTGACATTCTGTGGGGAAGAGTGGGACATTTAGTAGTGGTCCTCTATGGTGGCACTGGTATAGTAGAGAAGATTTGGACAGCTATGGAGGGTTTTTGGGTCAGAATGCTTTCACCGACTAAAACATGCTTTCTTAAAAAATATCCCAGTGGAATCTGTTTCTGTGTATACAAGGTGTTCGACACAATGTCCAAGTGATAGTTCTGTTGATTCACTGAGACAACAACACGAGATATGTTAAAACATTGAGATCAACATTCTGGATTACATAAATGAGTTAAAATTAATACTATGTAATGCATCTGCAGGTGAAATGCTTGTGGGGCCAGCTAAGGCACTTTTCATGGACGAAATATCAACTGGGCTTGACAGCTCCACCACGTACCAGATTGTGAACTCTCTGAGGCAATCGGTACACATTCTCGGGGGTACAGCAGTCATCGCACTGCTTCAACCAGCACCAGAGACATATGACCTCTTTGATGACATTTTGCTTTTGTCTGAGGGGAAAATTGTGTATCAAGGCCCACGTGAGCATGTTCTAGAGTTCTTTGAGTCGATGGGGTTTAAATGTCCTGAAAGAAAAGGTGTTGCTGATTTTTTGCAAGAAGTAAGTTTCATTTCTTTTTTTTCTTTTTCTTTTTCTTTTTCTTTTTAAAACTTTTCATCATGAGATAATTATGTACATAGTCTTTTGTCTCACACTGACTATATATTTTGTGTGTATTAACAGGTTACATCAAGGAAAGACCAACATCAGTATTGGGCCCACAGGGATGTACCATACCAGTATATTTCTGTGAATGAATTTTCAGAAGCCTACAAATCATTCCACATTGGCCGTAAATTGGGACAGGAGATGAGTGCACCATTTGATAGGAGCAGGAACCATCCTGCAGCTCTCACCACATCAAAGTATGGTATTAGCATGATGGAGCTATTGAAAGTTAACATCGATAGAGAATGGCTCCTAATGAAGAGAAACTCTTTTGTCTATATCTTCAAAGTAGTCCAAGTGAGTGCACCCCGAAAGTTTCCGTGTTTTTCTTTTCTTTTTATTGGGTTCAGTTGCACCTAAACTTTACCACATATACAACAACTTCCCATTTTTTAGTTATCTACAAGTAACCTTGGCAATTATACTGCAAATCTTGTGAACTATTGTCTGGTCAAATTAGTACAAATGGATAATTAGTTTTTTTTTTTAAAATAACTAAAGCTTTTTTTCTTTGCATCATATAGCTTATAATTCTCGGTTCAATTGCCATGACCGTGTTCCTGCGCACAAAAATGCCCCGAAACACAATAGAGGATGGCGTGATCTTCTTGGGTGCCATGTTCCTTGGACTTGTTACACATTTATTCAATGGATTCGCGGAACTCGCCATGAGCATTGCAAAGCTGCCCATTTTTTACAAGCAAAGGGACCTCCTCTTCTACCCCTCATGGATATATGCGCTTCCAACATGGATCCTTAAGATACCTATTTCGTTCCTTGAATGTGCAGTTTGGATCGGTTTAACATATTATGTGATTGGGTTTGATCCAGATATTGAAAGGTTAGACATGCACTTAAATATTTAGCAATCTGTATGTAATATACAGTGTGGTAGCTGACAATACTTCATTTACATATATATTATATATAGATGATTCGGACAACCAAATTTAGAAGAATATTTTCCTTCTGTTGCAGATTTTTCAGGCATTATCTATTACTTGTGTTGATAAGTCAGATGGCATCTGGTCTCTTTCGACTTCTTGCTGCTGTAGGTAGAGAGATGGTTGTGGCTGATACCTTTGGTTCTTTTGCACAATTAATTCTCCTAATCCTTGGTGGTTTCTTGATATCACGAGGTATGAAATTAATTATTGTATGAACTAATTATGACTTGTTTTGTGAAAGAATTTTGGTAATCTTACTGTACTTTTCCGGGAATCAACCCATTGTTGGCAATGGCTTTGTTTTTACATGTTTTTTTTCCCCAATTTTTATGCTTGGGTCTGGTCATGCAATGGGCTTTCAGTTGATTACGTATAATTATCTGGTGTGATTGATATTGACTTTAGTTGCTATTTTTAATTCCAGAAAATATAAAAAAATGGTGGATTTGGGGATACTGGTCATCTCCATTGATGTACGCACAAAATGCTATTGCTGTCAATGAGTTCCTTGGGCATAGCTGGAACAAGATGGTATTTTCTCAATTAAGACATCTAATTTTCATTAAGACATGTAATTTTACGAGAAGGATGTAAAAAAACCTCAATTTTAGCTGTGGTTTCTATAATAAACTTCTACCTCAGTATTGCTAGGCACTCTGATCCCTGAGATTTTGATTAGTTTGGCTTCTCTTTTCTGGAAATTACTACTTTTCCAGCACATGTGAAACTGAACCTATTGATACAGCATTAAATTATCATAATTCCGGCTCTTGATTGATTGCAAAGCAACCTGATTGAGCTACTAAAATAATCTAAAAAATTAATGATTTTGCTTCTTGCAGGTTAATTTAACAGAAGGTGTCGGTGTTGAGAGACTTGGTACACAAGTTTTACAAGCGCGTGGAATCTTTGTGGATGCCAACTGGTACTGGATTGGAGTTGGTGCATTGCTTGGATACATTTTCCTGTTCAACATTCTCTTTATCTTCTTCCTTGACTGGCTTGGCCGTAAGTTTCTATACAATTTAAAAATGTGATTTTATTATTTATTTGGATTTTAAATAACCATTGTTTACCAATTCAGCACTTAACAAAGGCCATACTGTAATATCCGAGGAGGCACTCAAGGAGAAGCAAGCAAACCGTACTGGTCAAGTTGTTGAGCTTCGCCAACTCCTAGATGAATCTCCAAAAGGTTAATTTAAACATTGTAAATTGAGCCTAACAAGGGTTAAACTGGGGATGGCTAAGCTGAATTGCAAGATAGAAGGAATTTTGAATTGTATTATCATCTTGTGCTGACGCATGTACAAAAAATATGCAGGGAGAAATGATGAAGCTGTTGAATTACAAAACAAGAAAAAGGGGATGGTACTGCCTTTTGCACCTTTATCGATCACCTTCGATGACATCAGATACTCTGTAGATATGCCTCAGGTACTGCAAAAATTATAATATTGAAATCAATATCAATTTTTTCAACTAATGGCATTTCGCCTGCTAACCTTCAAAAATTGTTGTCAGCTAATATATTAAGACTAAATCATGATATGTTGCTATGTTGTTAAGTTGAAGCAAATGTTAATTTTTATTCTTAAAGTTCCAAAATTAAATAAAAAAACCTTAATTGCTTAAACAAATTTGTTCATAGTTGTTAGTATGGAGTAGTAACTGTAATTTTATTGCTGAAATGTAGAAGGCTCGAAGTCCCGTATTCATCTTTCCACTTCTGTGGAGTAATAACTTTTGAAATGCAACAAGTCATGATACTTTTTATCTTCGTACAGGAAATGAAAGACAAAGGCATAACCGATGACCGACTACTGCTTCTAAAAGGTGTAAGTGGTGCGTTTAGACCTGGTGTTCTTACCGCATTGATGGGTGTAAGTGGAGCGGGAAAGACTACATTAATGGATGTGCTAGCTGGGAGGAAAACTGGAGGATACATAGAGGGAGATATTTGCATTTCAGGTTACCCGAAAAAGCAAGAGACATTTGCACGCATTTCTGGTTACTGCGAGCAGAATGATATCCACTCGCCGCATGTCACAGTCTATGAGTCACTCCTGTACTCCGCTTGGCTTCGGCTGCCCCATGAAGTAGACTCTGAAGCAAGAAAGGTTTGTAAATTTGTCACCTAGATTTGTACTGGGAGAAAAATCCTGGTCTGCAGTTCTTTATATCTTCAACACAGATTTGCATTAATGATTTTTATCACTAATACGAACATAACTACTCTTGATGTAGATGTTCATCGAGGAGGTAATGGAGTTGGTGGAGCTTACATCTCTAAGGGGAGCGCTTGTTGGTTTACCGGGTGTAAACGGGCTATCTACTGAGCAGAGGAAGAGGTTGACAATAGCTGTTGAGTTGGTCGCTAACCCATCTATCATATTCATGGATGAGCCAACATCTGGCCTGGATGCAAGAGCTGCAGCTATAGTAATGAGGACAGTACGAAATACAGTTGATACGGGACGGACAGTTGTTTGTACCATTCATCAGCCTAGTATTGACATATTTGAAGCATTCGATGAGGTCGGTCAACTAATTTAATCTGGGAATCATATTCATTTATATATATATATATATATATATATAGAGAGAGAGAGAGAGAGAGAGAGAGAGTAAGGCTACCATGCTTTGCAAATTAAATTGGGTGTTTTAATTTGCGCTAATATCTCTAGTTTTAAAGTTCAAAACGTCGATCCGAACCGTTCAAGTTGATATCCATATTAAATTGTGCTTGGAGACAAAATTTTATATTTTTTGGAAATTATTTACTATTTTTTTAGAATTTTTCAAAATCAGTGTTTTTCAGAAAATTCTGAACCATCAAAAATAGTGATTTTCAAAAATTCTAAAAAAATAGTAAAAAATTTCCAATAAATATAAAATTTGGTCTCCAAGCACAATTTAATATGGATATCAACTTGACGGTTCGGACAACTGAAGAGTTAGTTGAGTCTTACTAATGGTAAACATAGACCCCATTATGCAACTGAGGTCATAGTTTGTTAGCATAGAGCTTCTATTGCTGATTGGAAGACCAGAACCATATCCATATGAAACATTAGAATCTAGTACTTTCAGTCACAATTGGTTCCAACAATCAAACAAATATTGTTAATTTTTGGGTAAATTTTTATTTTGTATGGTGATTGATCTCTTTATTGTTGCTTCTCTGTAGCTTTTTCTCATGAAAAGAGGCGGTGAGGAGATTTATGTCGGTCCATTGGGGCGTAACTCATGCGATCTCATTAATTACTTTGAGGTGAGTCTCAGTTATATAAATATTTCCTATTTCCATAATCAAATTGGATAAAATATTATATTTACCATTCCTTTTCCTTCTTTGTAGAGTGTTGATGGAGTTAAGAAGATAAAAGCTGGTTATAACCCGGCAACATGGATGTTAGAGGTGAGCACTTTGGCCCAAGAAGACATTCTAGGAATCAACTTCGCAGAAATTTACAGGAACTCAGATCTCTATCGGTAAGCAATTTGCAATACATGCATGATAAACAAACATCTAAGACATACTTAACAGGGCATCAGTAAAAGATGATTTTTAACATTGCTCAATTAACATTTTTCCAGGAGAAACAAAGCTTTGATAAGTGATTTGAGCACGCCTCCAGCAGGATCAAAAGACCTATTCTTCCCAACTACATATTCTCAATCATTCCTTACACAATGCATGGCTTGCCTGTGGAAGCAGCACAAATCATACTGGCGCAACCCATCATACACTGCCACTCGGATTTTCTTCACGACTGTCATTGCATTCATTTTTGGTACCATCTTTTGGAAACTCGGCAAGAAAGTGTAAGTAAATAATGATTGACTGGTTAGGTATTCTATGCCAATAAAACTAAATAGGCAAAAATCTATGTTGACTTGGGCTTTTATAATCGACATGAAGTCAACCCTCAAATGTGCAACTAAGGCCGATATCAACCTGTCTTGCATCAACTAACTATCCCTTCATTGTACTTAAATGCATAACTAAGTTTGACCGGATTTGGCCTTAGTGTCCTCCAATCATGCAATAGTATCCAGAATAAGAGAACAGACAAAGAAGACCAGTAAACTTTTGGTCAAATGATTACAACAACCAAAAGATTCATGAAGATTCATGAGGATCAAGAATCTTATTATTTTTGAAGTAGAGATTAAGAATTTTATTATTTCTATTATAGAATTTGAACTTCACAAGTCTAATATATATATACATTATTTGTTGTTTCCAATAGTTCTACACAACAAGATTTGCTCAACTCACTGGGGTGTATGTATGCTTCTGTGCTTTTCATTGGTATACAAAATGGCCAAACAGTACAGCCTATTGTAGACGTAGAGCGTACTGTATTCTACAGAGAGAAAGCTGCTGGGATGTACTCGGCTCTACCTTATGCATTTGCACAGGTAAAGCAATATATTAGCCAATTTTTATTCAAAAAATATATATATTAGCAAATTTGAGAGGCTAAATTTTTTTCTTTTTCCTAATTTGTTATAGGTTTTGATCGAAATACCACACATATTCCTTCAAACTATTATATATGGCCTCATCGTGTATAGTCTCATTGGCTTTGACTGGACGGTTGGGAAGTTCTTGTGGTATCTTTTCTTCATGTACTTCACATTCATGTACTTCACATTTTACGGGATGATGGCTGTTGCAATGACACCGAATAGTGATATTGCTGCAATCGTCTCTACGGCTTTCTACGCTATATGGAATATCTTTGCAGGCTTTTTGGTTCCACGGCCGGTAATTAATTAACTCTAGCAAAATAGCCTCTTTAAGAAATCAAATAACATAGAACCAGAAAGAAAGAAAAAATATCACTGTTTAAGAAAAAACAACTAGTACTAACCTCAATTGAGTCCGAAGTATTCTTTGTGCTGTCATTCTTTGGAATTAGCAACTAGCTCGACCTATATGTATCAAATATATTAAATTCTATATCCACGCATGAAGAATACCTACTCTTTTTTTTAATTAATGTCTATTTTTGCAGAGGATCCCAGTATGGTGGAGATGGTACTCTTGGGCCTGCCCAGTAGCATGGACACTCTACGGTCTTGTGGCTTCGCAATATGGAGACATTCCTACTACGATGGATGGAGGTGAACGGGTGCAAGACTTTGTCAGGCGGTTCTACGGGTTTAGGCATGATTTCTTGGGTTATGTGGCTGCGGCTGTGGTTGGTTTCGCATTATTATTTGCTTTCGTGTTTGCCTTTGCGATCAAGAACCTTAATTTCCAGAGAAGATAAGGGGTCAGTGGAAGCACCATCCTTGGTTGTCATGGTTTGGTTTGCTTTGCTTTGTTAGTTATGTTATGACGAGATGTGTAGATATATGTTAGTTATGATGAGATGTGTAGATATATGTTAGTTATGATGAGATGTGTCGTCAACATGATCAAAAATGTACTTGAAGACTAAATTTTACATTTTTCTAGAATTTTGTTATTAGTTTTTAGATATGTAGAAAATCACTACTTTTGAATGATCTAAAATCTAAAAATCAAGTGAAATTGTACCTGTCCAAAAAAAATAGTAAAAAATTCTAAAAATTGTAAAATTTAGTGCAAATATATTTACATATGGTCTCCATGTTAAAAGGTTAAAGTCAACTATTTGAATTTGTAAATGAAGATATTAATCCAACGTGCACTATGCATAATACCATAGCCTTACTCAAAATTATTTGTAATATTTATTTAATTAGAGAAAACTTGTGGATAATAATTCGAGAATTAGCCAATCTTAGATAATAATTCAAGAAAAGACACGCTTAAAACAAAACATGCACATAATTCGTGTATCTTATTCATGGGTCAAATGAACTTTTGCAATCACCGAGTGTTACATAGCACAAAATCATTTTTGCAATTCGCATGTAACAGCCTTTTCAAAGATTATCAGGAAGCAGCAATACTACCCAATTGGGCAAAAATGTATCATATAACTAAAAAGACCTAGATTGACCATAATCAATTGTTAGACAAATTCTTTTCAACAATTTCTCAACTCCCAAGCAAAGAAAAATCACCATACAATTAGAAGCAATTAGCCGCCGGATATATTACAATTCCGAACCACTCAACAGGAAAGGTATTAACTAAAACAAACTAACTAATCTTTCAGCAAACAATTTATGCCTAAAATTAAAATGCTACAAACAATAAGCCAAGAAAGAGGTAGCAGCAGAGACAGGAAGAGAAGCAACAGAAGGATCTCATCCTCTCTTACCTCTTCAAATATCAATTCGACAAGCTATCCAAGAAGCCCTGGAGCCCCTTAAGACCCTCAGCCGAGATGCTCCTGTGCACTCTGGGCCGGGGGGATGTCAGAACAGGTGGTGGCTTCTGATTGAAACACACCACCACCACGGACAGGTTGTCACCGCTCTTCCTCTTCAGCGCTTCATCCACCAATTCTCTGCCAATGTAAAAAGAGTTGAAACATACCAAAATCATTGATGAACAGTATCAAATAGTACTGGTCAAATTAACTATGAAATCACAAGTACCCAGGTGTTTCACAATATCAAAATTCAAGGATTTTGTAGAACTTACACGAACCACTGCTGCTTTTATGTGATGAATTGATGGTACTTGATGTAAAACATATACTGGATTTAGTTTTGTTTGTTATCTAATATCTATTCCGGCTCGATAGAATATTTGATAAGCCAACGATTTTTTTCTGTGTTTCATCATATGGTTAACAAACATGTTAATGGCTCAACTACAACAAAATGGATCAAATTTTGCAGTTTTTTTTTTTTTTGCAGGACCTCGACGTGACGTGTAGCATGAAAGATGTTCCTTTTCTTACTAGTTTTACAGAATTGCACATGTGAGGTTTAGTTTAAGCTTAGCTATCATAAATCTAAGTTTGATTTGAAATCCCGTGCCACAACAAATCTATAAACTCGTACCTACAACAGATGGCAGGGTTGTTGTGCACCTGGAGATTCCTGCGTGCAAAATCAACCGCATTTTGGCTTCGAAAAACATCCCACAAACCATCGCATCCCATGATCAAGAACTCATCCTCCTCCGTCAGTCTAGTAACAATAACCTCAGGCTCTGCACTAAGGGGGGCACATGGGCCCTTCAGGCCCTCCATGTGCCAGTCACCAAGGGCACGTGCCACGCTGAGCTGGCCATTAAGGTAGCCATCATAAACATAACCACCTAAAGCCTCAATCCGCAGGCGCTCACTGCTGCAGGAAGGCTTGTGGTCCTGCGACATCTCAATGGCCTTTCCACGCCTGCAAAGCACAGCCCGGCAGTCTCCAGCATTTGCAACAATCAATGACCTGACAAGAAAGAGCAAAGATACAGTGATATTAGTGGTTACTAGGTACATTAATTGTTCTGGTGTTTGTGTCTAAGGGAGGGAGAGAGAGAGAGAGATCATGGATTCTCC
>CAXKVR010000064.1:0-123876 GCA_964058845.1 Carex sylvatica
AATCAGAATTTCTGTGCGGCCATTCCCTTGAGGTAGTGAGGGGAGAAGCTAATCAGCAAGGTTAACAATCTCAAATATCTGTGAGGACACAAATGGTAACATGATTAGATATGGCTAAATCTGGGCTTTGCATAAAAGAGAGAGAACCATTTATTTCAGTGGAAATAAAAGAGAGAACCAAATTACCACTAGATCATGTGACAAGGGGAGATGGACCAAATTACCACTTCTCCCTCTCCCTACTCTTGGACGTTGTGACCTACTGCTAGCAACTCTGTCTCGAGGCTGACCGCCCTCATTCTTAGAACCACCCTGACCACCGGAACGTTTTGGCCCACCGTCACCTGAATAGCCTCCCATACCACTGTCACGAGTTCCAGTCTCATCCCCATTTCCGGGGTCTCCCGGCCTACTGTCCTGTACACCATCTAGATCATGTAACTTGGTCCATTTGTTATACACCAACCATAATGTTTCTTTTGCATCGTCTGCATTGTGTATTCGATTGTAGGACAGTACACGTGAATAGGATCCTTCTAGAAATGCACTGGATAATGTATGCCAACTACGAGCTAAATTCATATTAAAAATGCCAACTTCGACCGATTCATATTGTGCAATATAATTATTGCAGAGCAAATCACGGATAGGTAAAATTCGTGAAGCCTCTGCGAAATATAGAACTATAACAAGAAAACAATCGTTAGCTTTATCGGAGTTGGCTGGTGTATGGGCATAGTTATCCAAAACTGTTACAGCACTATTCAAAGAAGGTCTTGAAACATTTTGTGATGATGTAGGGGGGGTATATTTGCCGTCAAATCCTAGAGACTCGTGTTGACCCAGAAGACTAGAAAAATTACCCTCGCGTGTGTGCCCGCTAATTAATCTCCATGGTAATATATTGTTCTCATCACTTAATTGACGGTATCCATAGACCGATAGTGACTCAAGGCTTGTAACAATTTCAATGCTCCTCCCTATATTATTTGTTAATTCAATTGTAGACCACCTTGTGTCACTGGTAAGTTTTGACGGACCCACTACACCTAAACCATCATGAAATTGGTTTAAAAGTTCAATGATACGCCTATGATATCTGTGGATAAAATCTGAATAGACTTCTTCCCGCACATCAAATCTTTCTTGAAGTACTACAGGCATTGGGTAGCTATTTGAGCTAACAGTGTGTGTGTGAGAGAGAGAGAGTGAACCGACGGGGAAGCCGGAGCAGAGCGATTGACGCGAGCTGGCACAGAGAGGGGCGGGAGGGAGAGAGCCCGTCAAAACTTAATGCATATCTGGCGTGAGAGAGAGAGAGGGGCGGGAGGGAGAGAAAGCCCGTCAAAACTTTTAGAAAGCCCAAATGAGTGGGCTTGAGGCTTTGTTTTGAGGAGTTAGGGTGATAACGCTACCTCCTTGTAGCTTAGATCTTTCAGATAAAAAAATATCAACAATAACTGGTATGAATTAATGCATATGACATAAAAAACGAAAATTATTACAACTGTAATAATTGTAACTTTTCAAATGTTGGAGCCTTCAGCCATGCAACTTTTATTAACAACTACTGCATATTTTAAATCCGCAATTTGTTAAATTGGATAGATTAATTAAAAATGACAATTGGCTGAATTAGATGATAGATATATAGCTTTTTTTGTGTGACAAAAGTGGGGTATACCAACCAATTTTATTACGAAAATATTAGTGTGTTTTACAAAAAGGGTTGGTACAGAGACTGTATCAACAAGCCTACAACATACAAAAATTAAACAAAACTAGTTAAGTGCCCATACTTTGCAATGGAAACGAAACATTTATTTAGTAATTTTTAGATTATAAACTTACAATCATACCAAAAATAGCTTTTAAATTTCATAAATTGTATGAAGAATGGATTAAGAGTATGTCTTTAATTTTATTAGTTACAGTGTCTCGTTAAATCTTGAAATTTGTTTATTTATATTTGGATGTGATGTTATGGAAGACGATGAAAATAAGTAAATTAATCTGAACTATATAATGATGAAATCAAAATATTAATTGTTTTATAAACCATAATTAATTAAATCAAATTTAGCAAACCAGTATGATTGGTTTTTGTTTTTTTTGAAAAATCATAAAGACTGAATGGCCATTTCGGCCTCCACATTTACTTTTCCTCCAGACCGAATTGGCCATTCGGTCTCCAAGGTTTTTTCAGTTTTTCACAATTTTTCGTGCGGTCAATGGTGTAAGAAGGTTTTTTTTTCCCAGACCGAATTGGTCATTCGGCCTTCATGTTTTTTCTTTTAATCAGAATTTTCTGTGCGGCCATTCCCTTGAGGTAGTGAGGGGAGAAGCTAATCAGCAAGGTTAACAATCTCAAATATCTGTGAGGACACAAATGGTAACATGATTAGATATGGCTAAATCTGGGCTTTGCATAAAAGAGAGAGAACCATTTATTTCAGTGGAAATAAAAGAGAGAACCAAATTACCACTAGATCATGTGACAAGGGGAGATGGACCAAATTACCACTTCTCCCTCTCCCTACTCTTGGACGTTGTGACCTACTGCTAGCAACTCTGTCTCGAGGCTGACCGCCCTCATTCTTAGAACCACCCTGACCACCGGAACGTTTTGGCCCACCGTCACCTGAATAGCCTCCCATACCACTGTCACGAGTTCCAGTCTCATCCCCATTTCCGGGGTCTCCCGGCCTACTGTCCTGTACACCATCTAGATCATGTAACTTGGTCCATTTGTTATACACCAACCATAATGTTTCTTTTGCATCGTCTGCATTGTGTATTCGATTGTAGGACAGTACACGTGAATAGGATCCTTCTAGAAATGCACTGGATAATGTATGCCAACTACGAGCTAAATTCATATTAAAAATGCCAACTTCGACCGATTCATATTGTGCAATATAATTATTGCAGAGCAAATCACGGATAGGTAAAATTCGTGAAGCCTCTGCGAAATATAGAACTATAACAAGAAAACAATCGTTAGCTTTATCGGAGTTGGCTGGTGTATGGGCATAGTTATCCAAAACTGTTACAGCACTATTCAAAGAAGGTCTTGAAACATTTTGTGATGATGTAGGGGGGGTATATTTGCCGTCAAATCCTAGAGACTCGTGTTGACCCAGAAGACTAGAAAAATTACCCTCGCGTGTGTGCCCGCTAATTAATCTCCATGGTAATATATTGTTCTCATCACTTAATTGACGGTATCCATAGACCGATAGTGACTCAAGGCTTGTAACAATTTCAATGCTCCTCCCTATATTATTTGTTAATTCAATTGTAGACCACCTTGTGTCACTGGTAAGTTTTGACGGACCCACTACACCTAAACCATCATGAAATTGGTTTAAAAGTTCAATGATACGCCTATGATATCTGTGGATAAAATCTGAATAGACTTCTTCCCGCACATCAAATCTTTCTTGAAGTACTACAGGCATTGGGTAGCTATTTGAGCTAACAGTGTGTGTGTGAGAGAGAGAGAGTGAACCGACGGGGAAGCCGGAGCAGAGCGATTGACGCGAGCTGGCACAGAGAGGGGCGGGAGGGAGAGAGCCCGTCAAAACTTAATGCATATCTGGCGTGAGAGAGAGAGAGGGGCGGGAGGGAGAGAAAGCCCGTCAAAACTTTTAGAAAGCCCAAATGAGTGGGCTTGA
This sequence comes from Carex sylvatica, assembly GCA_964058845.1. Taxonomy (NCBI): domain Eukaryota; kingdom Viridiplantae; phylum Streptophyta; class Magnoliopsida; order Poales; family Cyperaceae; genus Carex; species Carex sylvatica. The sequence continues at coordinate 3,678 of CAXKVR010000064.1, forward strand.
GGCTTTGTTTTGAGGAGTTAGGGTGATAACGCTACCTCCTTGTAGCTTAGATCTTTCAGATAAAAAAATATCAACAATAACTGGTATGAATTAATGCATATGACATAAAAAACGAAAATTATTACAACTGTAATAATTGTAACTTTTCAAATGTTGGAGCCTTCAGCCATGCAACTTTTATTAACAACTACTGCATATTTTAAATCCGCAATTTGTTAAATTGGATAGATTAATTAAAAATGACAATTGGCTGAATTAGATGATAGATATATAGCTTTTTTTGTGTGACAAAAGTGGGGTATACCAACCAATTTTATTACGAAAATATTAGTGTGTTTTACAAAAAGGGTTGGTACAGAGACTGTATCAACAAGCCTACAACATACAAAAATTAAACAAAACTAGTTAAGTGCCCATACTTTGCAATGGAAACGAAACATTTATTTAGTAATTTTTAGATTATAAACTTACAATCATACCAAAAATAGCTTTTAAATTTCATAAATTGTATGAAGAATGGATTAAGAGTATGTCTTTAATTTTATTAGTTACAGTGTCTCGTTAAATCTTGAAATTTGTTTATTTATATTTGGATGTGATGTTATGGAAGACGATGAAAATAAGTAAATTAATCTGAACTATATAATGATGAAATCAAAATATTAATTGTTTTATAAACCATAATTAATTAAATCAAATTTAGCAAACCAGTATGATTGGTTTTTGTTTTTTTTGAAAAATCATAAAGACTGAATGGCCATTTCGGCCTCCACATTTACTTTTCCTCCAGACCGAATTGGCCATTCGGTCTCCAAGGTTTTTTCAGTTTTTCACAATTTTTCGTGCGGTCAATGGTGTAAGAAGGTTTTTTTTTCCCAGACCGAATTGGTCATTCGGCCTTCATGTTTTTTCTTTTAATCAGAATTTTCTGTGCGGCCATTCCCTTGAGGTAGTGAGGGGAGAAGCTAATCAGCAAGGTTAACAATCTCAAATATCTGTGAGGACACAAATGGTAACATGATTAGATATGGCTAAATCTGGGCTTTGCATAAAAGAGAGAGAACCATTTATTTCAGTGGAAATAAAAGAGAGAACCAAATTACCACTAGATCATGTGACAAGGGGAGATGGACCAAATTACCACTTCTCCCTCTCCCTACTCTTGGACGTTGTGACCTACTGCTAGCAACTCTGTCTCGAGGCTGACCGCCCTCATTCTTAGAACCACCCTGACCACCGGAACGTTTTGGCCCACCGTCACCTGAATAGCCTCCCATACCACTGTCACGAGTTCCAGTCTCATCCCCATTTCCGGGGTCTCCCGGCCTACTGTCCTGTACACCATCTAGATCATGTAACTTGGTCCATTTGTTATACACCAACCATAATGTTTCTTTTGCATCGTCTGCATTGTGTATTCGATTGTAGGACAGTACACGTGAATAGGATCCTTCTAGAAATGCACTGGATAATGTATGCCAACTACGAGCTAAATTCATATTAAAAATGCCAACTTCGACCGATTCATATTGTGCAATATAATTATTGCAGAGCAAATCACGGATAGGTAAAATTCGTGAAGCCTCTGCGAAATATAGAACTATAACAAGAAAACAATCGTTAGCTTTATCGGAGTTGGCTGGTGTATGGGCATAGTTATCCAAAACTGTTACAGCACTATTCAAAGAAGGTCTTGAAACATTTTGTGATGATGTAGGGGGGGTATATTTGCCGTCAAATCCTAGAGACTCGTGTTGACCCAGAAGACTAGAAAAATTACCCTCGCGTGTGTGCCCGCTAATTAATCTCCATGGTAATATATTGTTCTCATCACTTAATTGACGGTATCCATAGACCGATAGTGACTCAAGGCTTGTAACAATTTCAATGCTCCTCCCTATATTATTTGTTAATTCAATTGTAGACCACCTTGTGTCACTGGTAAGTTTTGACGGACCCACTACACCTAAACCATCATGAAATTGGTTTAAAAGTTCAATGATACGCCTATGATATCTGTGGATAAAATCTGAATAGACTTCTTCCCGCACATCAAATCTTTCTTGAAGTACTACAGGCATTGGGTAGCTATTTGAGCTAACAGTGTGTGTGTGAGAGAGAGAGAGTGAACCGACGGGGAAGCCGGAGCAGAGCGATTGACGCGAGCTGGCACAGAGAGGGGCGGGAGGGAGAGAGCCCGTCAAAACTTAATGCATATCTGGCGTGAGAGAGAGAGAGGGGCGGGAGGGAGAGAAAGCCCGTCAAAACTTTTAGAAAGCCCAAATGAGTGGGCTTGAGGCTTTGTTTTGAGGAGTTAGGGTGATAACGCTACCTCCTTGTAGCTTAGATCTTTCAGATAAAAAAATATCAACAATAACTGGTATGAATTAATGCATATGACATAAAAAACGAAAATTATTACAACTGTAATAATTGTAACTTTTCAAATGTTGGAGCCTTCAGCCATGCAACTTTTATTAACAACTACTGCATATTTTAAATCCGCAATTTGTTAAATTGGATAGATTAATTAAAAATGACAATTGGCTGAATTAGATGATAGATATATAGCTTTTTTTGTGTGACAAAAGTGGGGTATACCAACCAATTTTATTACGAAAATATTAGTGTGTTTTACAAAAAGGGTTGGTACAGAGACTGTATCAACAAGCCTACAACATACAAAAATTAAACAAAACTAGTTAAGTGCCCATACTTTGCAATGGAAACGAAACATTTATTTAGTAATTTTTAGATTATAAACTTACAATCATACCAAAAATAGCTTTTAAATTTCATAAATTGTATGAAGAATGGATTAAGAGTATGTCTTTAATTTTATTAGTTACAGTGTCTCGTTAAATCTTGAAATTTGTTTATTTATATTTGGATGTGATGTTATGGAAGACGATGAAAATAAGTAAATTAATCTGAACTATATAATGATGAAATCAAAATATTAATTGTTTTATAAACCATAATTAATTAAATCAAATTTAGCAAACCAGTATGATTGGTTTTTGTTTTTTTTGAAAAATCATAAAGACTAAATGGCCATTTCGGCCTCCACATTTACTTTTCCTCCAGACCGAATTGGCCATTCGGTCTCCAAGGTTTTTTCAGTTTTTCACAATTTTTCGTGCGGTCAATGGTGTAAGAAGGTTTTTTTTTCCCAGACCGAATTGGTCATTCGGCCTTCATGTTTTTTTTTTTAATCAGAATTTTCTGTGCGGCCATTCCCTTGAGGTAGTGAGGGGAGAAGCTAATCAGCAAGGTTAACAATCTCAAATATCTGTGAGGACACAAATGGTAACATGATTAGATATGGCTAAATCTGGGCTTTGCATAAAAGAGAGAGAACCATTTATTTCAGTGGAAATAAAAGAGAGAACCAAATTACCACTAGATCATGTGACAAGGGGAGATGGACCAAATTACCACTTCTCCCTCTCCCTACTCTTGGACGTTGTGACCTACTGCTAGCAACTCTGTCTCGAGGCTGACCGCCCTCATTCTTAGAACCACCCTGACCACCGGAACGTTTTGGCCCACCGTCACCTGAATAGCCTCCCATACCACTGTCACGAGTTCCAGTCTCATCCCCATTTCCGGGGTCTCCCGGCCTACTGTCCTGTACACCATCTAGATCATGTAACTTGGTCCATTTGTTATACACCAACCATAATGTTTCTTTTGCATCGTCTGCATTGTGTATTCGATTGTAGGACAGTACACGTGAATAGGATCCTTCTAGAAATGCACTGGATAATGTATGCCAACTACGAGCTAAATTCATATTAAAAATGCCAACTTCGACCGATTCATATTGTGCAATATAATTATTGCAGAGCAAATCACGGATAGGTAAAATTCGTGAAGCCTCTGCGAAATATAGAACTATAACAAGAAAACAATCGTTAGCTTTATCGGAGTTGGCTGGTGTATGGGCATAGTTATCCAAAACTGTTACAGCACTATTCAAAGAAGGTCTTGAAACATTTTGTGATGATGTAGGGGAGGTATATTTGCCGTCAAATCCTAGAGACTCGTGTTGACCCAGAAGACTAGAAAAATTACCCTCGCGTGTGTGCCCGCTAATTAATCTCCATGGTAATATATTGTTCTCATCACTTAATTGACGGTATCCATAGACCGATAGTGACTCAAGGCTTGTAACAATTTCAATGCTCCTCCCTATATTATTTGTTAATTCAATTGTAGACCACCTTGTGTCACTGGTAAGTTTTGACGGACCCACTACACCTAAACCATCATGAAATTGGTTTAAAAGTTCAATGATACGCCTATGATATCTGTGGATAAAATCTGAATAGACTTCTTCCCGCACATCAAATCTTTCTTGAAGTACTACAGGCATTGGGTAGCTATTTGAGCTAACAGTGTGTGTGTGAGAGAGAGAGAGTGAACCGACGGGGAAGCCGGAGCAGAGCGATTGACGCGAGCTGGCACAGAGAGGGGCGGGAGGGAGAGAGCCCGTCAAAACTTAATGCATATCTGGCGTGAGAGAGAGAGAGGGGCGGGAGGGAGAGAAAGCCCGTCAAAACTTTTAGAAAGCCCAAATGAGTGGGCTTGAGGCTTTGTTTTGAGGAGTTAGGGTGATAACGCTACCTCCTTGTAGCTTAGATCTTTCAGATAAAAAAATATCAACAATAACTGGTATGAATTAATGCATATGACATAAAAAACGAAAATTATTACAACTGTAATAATTGTAACTTTTCAAATGTTGGAGCCTTCAGCCATGCAACTTTTATTAACAACTACTGCATATTTTAAATCCGCAATTTGTTAAATTGGATAGATTAATTAAAAATGACAATTGGCTGAATTAGATGATAGATATATAGCTTTTTTTGTGTGACAAAAGTGGGGTATACCAACCAATTTTATTACGAAAATATTAGTGTGTTTTACAAAAAGGGTTGGTACAGAGACTGTATCAACAAGCCTACAACATACAAAAATTAAACAAAACTAGTTAAGTGCCCATACTTTGCAATGGAAACGAAACATTTATTTAGTAATTTTTAGATTATAAACTTACAATCATACCAAAAATAGCTTTTAAATTTCATAAATTGTATGAAGAATGGATTAAGAGTATGTCTTTAATTTTATTAGTTACAGTGTCTCGTTAAATCTTGAAATTTATTTATTTATATTTGGATGTGATGTTATGGAAGACGATGAAAATAAGTAAATTAATCTGAACTATATAATGATGATATCAAAATATTAATTGTTTTATAAACCATAATTAATCAAATCAAATTTAGCAAACCAGTATGATTGGTTTTTGTTTTTTTTGAAAAATCATAAAGACTAAATGGCCATTTCGGTCTCCATATTTACGTTTCCTCCAGACCGAATTGGCCATTCAGCCTCCAAGGTTTTTTCAGTTTTTCACAATTTTTCTTGCGGTCAATGGTGTAAGAAGGTTTTTTTTCCTTGACCGAATTGGTCATTCGGCCTTCATGTTTTTTTTTTAATCACAATTTTCTGTGCGGCCAAGATTTTTTTCCTCGAGATCGAAATGACAATTCGGTCTTGGTTTTTTTTTTATAAACCATAATTAATAAAAATAATTTTTTTGTTTAGTGTAATTTGAGTTTTTGTAGTGTAATGAATAGTTATAGAATTTTTTAGTTTGCATGCAATTTATCGATATTTTTATTAATATACAACTTAATTTAGATCATTCAAAAAGTGATTACACCAACATGTAAAGCATTCAAAAATACACAGAATTGACACAAATTTCAATTTATTTGGATTTTTCTACAATTAGTTATGATTTTTCAAAGTTCAGCCTTTGAAAAAACTTTAAATAGCCATAATTTGATTAGAAAAGTCGAATTTGCGCGTATGACAACTTTTTGGAAAGGGGGGGAGGAGACGGATCTGAATGTCGCCTCGGGGGTCACCTTTAGTCATTCGAAGCATCAGAATTTAAAAAAAAAATCATTTAGTGCCTCAAAAATTCAGTTTAAGTTTTCGTTCAACGGTAGACGTACAACGATCAGTATTTTGTTTAGTATAATTTAGGTTTTTGTAGTGTAGTTATTAATTGTAGATTTTTTAGTTTGCATACAAAGTAATTTAGCTTTTTGCATGTAGTATAAATTAATTGTTAAAAGTGGAATTTAAGTTTATGTAGTGTAATTAGTAATTGTATAAATTTTTAGTTTGCATGTAGTTTAATTATTAATTGTATAATTATTTAGTTTGCATGTAGAGTAATTTAGCTTTTGGCATGTAGTATAAATCAATTGTTGAATGATTTAATTTTTTTAGTGTAATTGTAGGATAATGTAGAGTAATAGAATAAATGTTAATATTTAATTGGGTTTGCATGTCATGCATGTTAATATTTAATTGGATTTGTATGTTAATATTTTTTTGGAGGGAGAAGAAGGGTATTAAAAAAAAACATTTTGGAGACTGAATTCCCAATTCGGTCTGGGGTTATTCAGATCTTCTGTGGTTGCATCCATGAAAAAGATAAAAACAACAGGGAGCTGAATTGGGATTCGATCCCAGAAAAAGCAAAATGGGGAGACCGAATTCCCAATTCGGTCTTTACGGGTTTTGAAAAAGAAAAACTAATCATACTGCTTTGCTAAATTTGATTTGATTAATTATGGTTTATAAAAAAAATTCCCAAATAATGCAAATAATATTCTATTTTGTCATAACTGAAAAAGACATCAGTAAATCAAATTAAATTAATTGATTTATTTATATAGTGCATAGCATCAATCAGATTCCGGTGCATCTACATATAAAATGCTATAGAGAATTATATTCGAATGAACTATTCAATTTAATATTTAATAAATTAAATAATATCATGATATGATAAAATGATAAAAAGAAAGATTGGATACACGATTAGTTGTGTCTCTCCTCAAAAAAGATTAGTTGTGTCATGTGTCAGACATCATGTTTGTGCTTCTTGGGGCTTGGAAACGAAAGAACGGCGGTCGCTAGCACCGATGCCTAAGATTCGTACCAATAGATGGGTTCAGCGACGAGGAGCTGTTCATATTGCAAAAATCATGGTAAGTTATAAATATTTTTGTAGATTGAAATTTTGTCAAATACATTAATAATTAGAAAGATGGCTATTTCAGTTCTGAAGATATTGCAACCAATTAAGCTGTATTTACAAGTTGCTGTGAACTCCTACTTCGTGATGCAGGTACTGCCTCAAAGGGGCAGTATGTAAGTTTGGATTTGAATGCCTTTTGTTTAATGACTCTTAATTTGTAAATCGAATATCGTATATTGTAGATTTGGGCCTTACTTTTGCCAACAAATTGCTGGATTAGGAGATAATGACGAGCCATTCTTTTGCACTATGATTGCCTTGGTGCTAAGTATGCAATGTTTATCTATATTTTTACTTTTGAACTATTTCCTATTAGCTGCAATGCATAGTACTATAGAATCCCAATGTATCCTCCTCACAGGTAGGACTGGCAAAAGAGCTCGTGGCTCGTGGCTCGCTTGGTATTTGCCCGTGACTCGATCAGTAACAGCTCGTTCTTTAGTGAATCGAGTTTAAATTAGCTCGCTCGCTACATACTCGAACTATAATTAATGAGTTTGAGTTTGGCCTGACTCGGCACGAGCCAGCTCGGTCATTAACGAGCTATTTAATATATATAGTTTAATACTTTAATCGGATCCGTTCACTTCATATTGGAGATATTATGGTCTATGGATGCTATAGCGTGTTATGATAATTGCACTTTAGACTGTGTTTAAGTTGATTGATAATTTTGTATGAAATACGTGTGAATTGATAACAAGTAACTAAGTTAATTTGTATGAATTTGTTTGATTTGATATGTATAAATTTATTTAGTTAATATGTTTGTATGAATTTAGAATTTTGATATATTTGTATGTATGAATTTAGTTGTAAACTTAATTTATAATAGTTGATTTGCTTAATTACAGTTGAATTTAGTCATATAAAAATTATTTTGTTTTAGTCATAATTGATAAGATGTGTTATGAATATTTAAGATATAGTAGGAAATAAAATATACAAATTTACCAAGCTAATAATGAGCTAGCTCGGCTCACTCGGACAAGCCACAAGTCGGTTTTGAGCAATAATTTTAGCTCGGGACCTAAAATTCAAACTCGCTCGCTCAGCTTGATATACAAACAAGCCGAGTACGAGTGTGGCCTAGCTCGCTCTTTAACAGCTCGTTACCACCCCTACTCACAGGTAGAGACAATTTTGATTTTTAATTTTTTTCTTTGCAAAAAGGACAGTAGAGTTACAAATGCTAAATTCCACCAAAAATAGCTCTGCATTTATTGTCCCCGAAAGATAATAATTTGCAATTATATGAAAATTTATATTTCATTATCGTTAATTAAAAATTAAATATTTTATGTAAGGAGCTAACAAATGACTTTGTTGTTTCTGGTTCTGTCAGAGTCTCAATACAGTGCCTGTGAATACATGCATAAGTCTGACATGGTTAGAAATTCATTCCTTGTATTATGTTATGACTTATTAAACAGATTTTTGTGTCTTTATCCGTGCCTTATGTAACTGAGTGTGGCTGCTTGGTATTTAGGTGCTTTGCTGGAAGGATAATTTAAGCTAAATTAGCAGTTAATGTCATTAGTCGAGGTCGAGTGTTTTAATTAGAAGCACGACTGGACAATCTATGCTTAATTGAGCCTAATGGGGTGGCCTCGTTGCATATTTGAGGATATTGGTGCACATCAGTACCTGCTTTTACTGTTATTTGGTGGTCCTGTAATTGCCAAATTTATCCTTTTCCCCAGATGTGCATAATATTTCAAAGGTGCATGATATACTTATTGAATGTTTAAATACTGATGGATAGGAAAATTTTAGTAAATACTGAATTGTTGAGCATTAAAATTGGATAATTGACATTCCATAGCATCATGTTATGCTAATAATATCTCTTTTAGGAGCCTGAGTAATTATTTGAGTATCACAAATGTTGTTGTTGTCAATTGACCGTGACTGCTCGAGTGGTTGGGGTGGCTACGTTCTTGTCTATGTCACTATATTATTATGGCCTTTGTTTTTTTTTCCTTTTTTTAATATTTCACATTGGTAGAGATATTTTTGGTGGTTTTGCAGGGCACGAGTGATATTTTGATGCTTTGAAGGGACATACAAGAAATTTCTCCTTTTCTTTAGATCTCAATTTTGTGTTTTGTTATTGTAGTACACCGACCGAAGTGCAAGAGAAGATTCTGAAGGGAGGATGGATTAGAATCTTATGTTTGAACATCTACGTGCTTTTAATGATGCTTGTGTTTGGTCAAGTTAATTTTTCCTCCTGAGTTGTAGTCTTTTTTTCTTTTCTTTTTTGTGGAGTGGAAGTCTCTTTTGACAAATATACACTAGTTAGAATGTTTGTGCTGTTTGTTCTCTGAGGGTTCATCTAATGTTATCATTGGTTTATCTTTGTACCTTTTTGCTAAATTTATGTTCTGAATTTTTGTCTGTATTGGATCTAAATATCTGATGTTTTATGTTTTGCATTTATCCTCTATATTTTCTTATTTTGCATTTAGCCTCTTTCTTTCTGGCTGTCAAAACATTTGTGTTGTACTGTTGTCACACCAGTACACTATGGTACTAGGTTTAGGTTCTAACTAGAGTTCGCCTCTTGATGAACATTTTGTGGGATCATTTTAAATAAGATTGCAATTGGATTTTTAATTTTGTGGCTTATTTGGCAACCAACGGAATAGCATAATGGCGTGCAATTCTAACTGAAAATTGTTGTCCAACACAAATTAAAGATTCATAATAGTGCTAGAATTGGCTAATCAGTTATTCTAAAGTCCTCGGGAAATTAACTTGTATAAGATAGTTTGATTTAATAATCTGCTAAAATTCCAAACAGGATTTGAGGGACTGCCGACTATTTTAAAATTGTTAAAAATAATCATTTGTTAAGTGATCGCTAAAAATAATAATATGAAAAATATGGAAATAAATCTGCTACGATCCTATGGGGACTGTAGGGTCCTAAAATTCCAAATCCAACTTTTTATTGGTTTTGAGATTCATGCATAAAAAAATAATTTCTATAGAGATTCGTATAACTCAAAAAATGAAATGATGGATTTGAAATTTTAGGACCCTACAATCCCCAAGGGATCGTAGCAGATTTATTTCCGAAAAACATACATATTTGCTTAACATTGTAGGACTGCCGACTATTTTAAGTATATTCAAATTTCTAAGAAAATCTTTAGCTGAATAAATAAAATGAACTGGCATTATAGAACAAACACCCACAAAATGAAATACAAGTGCACAAACAAATACATACATTATATGCTCCTTTACAGAAAAAAAAAATGAATCAGAAACCTTCTAGTCAGAATGGTCAGCCGAAAATCATGCTCATGGGGTTTTTGTAACCTCATCATGGTGTCCGCATCATCAGCCAGAAACCTTGTAGAAGCAAAATGTGCAAGACAATTTGTTTCAAAAGAAAAGGATGAATGTTAGATAAGGGATTAGGGTTTTAACGGAAATAAATCTGCTGCAATCCTACAGGATCACAGGTCCCTGCGATTTCAATCTAAACCGTTTATATATTTTGAGATTCGTGCACAAAAACTCTTTTTTTTTTTAAAGATTCGTACAATCTAATAAATGAAGCGTTGAAATTGGAATTGCAGGACCCTGTGATCATGTAGGATCGCAAGACCATGTGATCATGTAGGATCGCAGCAGATTTGCTTCCGGTTTTAACATATAAGAAATTTCAGGTCTAAGCTTTTCTAAATTGTGAGGTTTAGGGTCTCATGTCTAAAATTAAGAAATATCAGATTTGTCACAAACAACATAATAGAATCATATCTAAATTCAGAGGATCCAGGTTAAAGGTGAGAGCACTGGACCTGAGATACAAGTACAATATAAAAAAATATACCCAAAACTAGTTTACAATGTAAACCACCATTTCAAAAAGTATGGTACTAGGTAGTAGGTAGTACCATAAATATCTACTTAACATAAACAATTTCAAATTTTCAATACTGTAACAACAGATGGAAATAATGAAAGAGACATACACATCTGACAAGGTCAAGATAGAGGTAGCATTGAACATCACGGCAAATGTCAAAAAGGCAAAGCCTATAAAAAGACTTCCTCTTCTACCCCTCATGTGGAGAAATGCCACAAACTAATACCGAGACAAACTAATCAAAGAAAATAGTAATCTATAGATAAACATCAGTACATCATCCAATATTACAAAAAGAAAATATAACAAAGGTCAACTTGACAAGGAAACTGGCACACGACAAACATTAGTTCTTTTTTGTAATTAAAATTAGCATCGTTCTTTCAGTTGGGTTATACACTACTTATATGAACCCAGGATAACTTTCTATGTCAAAGGGTTCCCTCGTCTTAGCCCACACCACACCTACATTAACTAGACATGCACATCCTTGACGCTAGAGCATGTAAATTTGAAAGTCCCATTTTTAGCAATCGGCTGATCTGGTGAGCCCATGATACCGCTTTGCCAGATGTTCACAGTGATGGTGACATCTGAGCCAAATGGATGTACAGTTGTAGATCTTGAAAGAGGAAGTTTCATGATGTTATCCTTGTAGGGACTAACATCTAAGCGGATGCCTTGAGTTTTATCCCTATTGAATAGGACACTTCTAGCCCTCTCACCAAGCATTGAATTTTCAACAGTTATGCACCCGTAGACTACCGCTGAGGCAAATTGACAGCTTGTGAGCGAAACCTCAGCACGAGCCTCCATGCCATTCTCGTAAACAGCAAAGTCCACCTCTATCGGACCAAATCGGCTCTGTATCCTCTTGGACAAGAACGTGTCATACACCCCCATTATATCATCCCATATCCCCTCGTCACCCCAGCACACCTTGTCATAATCTTTGAACTGATCGCTGCAAGTTCCATATTCAAATAGATGGGGAACAAAAAGTATATCATCATATGCCTCTATGGTCATATTGGGACCTCTCAGCTTAACAAAACCCTGCAATAATGAAACAAGCAATTGCACTTTAATGTCAATTTAGCTATACCCATTGGCTAATCAATATAGTACAAGATTAAAAGACCAAAATATGAATAAACAATTATTATAATGGATGTATATAACGATATACAAATTAAACCATTTGTAATCTTATCAAAAATAATTTTACCTTTTATTTCAGTGGAAAGAAACGATAACCAAATTAAAAAAAATTGACCAAAAATAACCTCAGGAGTAATATTCAGAGGACCCCCATGTTTCCTGCTAAAGACGACATACTTTTTGTTCAACGATATTCAACCATACATCTGGTCAAAATCATGTTGATTGAATTCGAGAAATTTCACTGAAAACACCTCCATGAGGCTCCTTGACATGTTGATATATCTCGATACAGGCAGCTGCTGCTGGTCCACAATAACACTTTGACTGACCTCCACTGGAGGAAATCTGCTAATAATTCAAAACTGACGTTATATACTAATCCATCAAATTTTGTAAAGAGAGGAGGTTGACTTGAGATTTTGACATGAGAGGGAAAGAGAGAAAGACCTGGTGTGCACGTCAGTTTGGTACTCAACACGAGGCACTTTGGAATCCCTGAAGCAGTCCATCACATTCCTTCTTTGAGGCCCAGCACCCCCTTCTCCAGCATGGGCGTCTATGAAATCAGCTACCAGAGAAGCAACATCCTCTTCTTTCATGAGGTGGTCAGGTCCACCTCCATCTAGGATTTGACAATCAACCCAACTGACCATCAGTACCACCTTTCCACAGCCATGGTTGGGAAGGATAATAGACCCTTCAGTAGAGCCTAAACTAGGATTGAACTTCACTGTCTCTTCAATGACTAATAGATTATCAGGTTTAATACCTACTTCTATACTCACATGAACAAGCAGAGATGATTGACGTGGAACTGCTGTTACCCTTCTTGACAGAGGAAGAGGGACAAACTTGTCAGGTTTGAGACCGACACACTCTTTGCTTAATTTATGGAAGAGAATGCTCTTAGCATTAGATTCGGTGAGAAAACTATTTGATGCACGCACCGTCCCGTGAACCTGTATGAGAGCATCTTCTCCTTCATAATCAAAGTCAACAAAATAAACATTCAAATGCGCCTCTACAGCATCATGGTAGACTGCAAAACTAATATCAAGATAGTTTCTGAAAAAGCACTCCATAGACCGACAGATAAGTCCATCCATGTAATCTGATTCATCTTTCTACAAACGGATTTGTGTTCTATGCATAGTACAAAAAGCGCGATCAATGAACCAAACAAATATGTCTATGTCATTTTCAACTGGCATGCTACGCCTCGGGCCTGATAGAGTGACATGACCCTGTGAGTATTAACAAAGAACATGATAATTACATCAATATTATAGGAAACTAAGAAACTTATTGACAGATGTTCTTTTAAAGTGTTTTCTACCTGGTTTAAGGTGGATGCTTTCTGAAGTATAAGATTGTTAAATAGGGCTGAGATATTGACAGAAGGGCAGGTGTGATAAAAATTTAAATTGTAGGTTCTGTTAGCGTGACTGAAATGAAAGATTTTAACTCTCCAGAAAGAAAAACCTCTGAATTAATTTGCGGACGCTGTAGGGCCTCGGCATCAAAGATGGCAAAATCTTGGTTGCAGCTGCAGAGGAAAATGATACCAAAAAAATCTCGGTGGCCACGAGGCTTGGATTCTTCCTCTCTATCCGTGCACGTGTGCGGCTGCGACGTCTGCACAAAAACTCGCTTAAGGATCTATACACAAATAGACAGAGAATATGGTTGAGACAGATTTAAAATCGTACGATTGTTGTGCTTCATCGGTTCCCATTCGGTTCCCACCGTTAGCCCTAGACGTGAAGGGTTCTTCTCCGGTTACCATTCGGTTGCTGCCGTCAGCGCCAGACGCGAAGGGGTCTTCTCCGGTTACCATTCGGTTACTTCCGTCCGCCCTAGACGCGAAGGGGTCTTCTCCGGTCACCATTCGTCGGTTGCTGCCGTCAGCCCTAGACGCTAAGAGGTCTTCACGGAAGGATTGCAGAGGTGGGTTTACGTCGCGTATATAATTTACACAATTTGTCGTGGTGAAGTAGAATGTTCCTATGATTCCATTTTTACCCACCCGCAATTCGATGGGTCAGTAGACTTTTAAAAGCCGAGTGGATGGCCTGCGGATTTGTGCCTACCAGTCTTTCACCCATTGTGATAACGCGGCCCATTTCCTTGTAGGCTTGTAAAAATCTCATTCTCCAGAAGTTGCTTGTTTATCTCGTAAAAAAGGTAAAACTAAGAATATGATACGTAAACAAACAAACAAAATTATCTCTGTCATTTAGTAAGATTGACAACCATGATTAAAGATTTGTTCAGAAGAAGATATAAAAAATTTAGCTTATCATTTTTTCTTAACTAATTTATATCCGAAAATAAAAAAATATAAACAATTACCGATATAAAATTATTTTATGAAAAGAAAACGAAATTATAAGAACTGCAGTAGTTGTAATTTTTCAAATGTTAGAATCTTTTGATATGTCGTTACCTGAATTGCCTTCCACTTTATTATTTTTCTCATGAATTCGATCATCAACTTCATTTTTTGAGTCTCACGTTCAATACCATCTAGCTCGTACAATTGAATTTGTTCATACAACAATAGCCACAATACTTTTCTTATTTTGTATATGTTGTTATTTACTAAACTTGAATATAAATCGGTTATAAATGCGTGAGATAGTGTTTGCCAATTGTAAGCTAAACCCATATAAGGTTTGCCAACAGTAAGTACTTGCTCGCTAATATCAATGCTACATGTTTTCATCTAATTATTATGTAAAATTATACATATTATTTCTTTTTAAATTGTTACGTAATTTAATTTTTAGTCCTATTATGTTCACTATTATTAATTATTATTTAATTGTGTGCATTTAATTCAAAATCGGCTAACAATTAGTGAAGGTTTGGCCTAATAATGCAATCTCATGCAGAGATCTATTTTTCAACTTGGAAATTAATTATGTATCAATTAACTAATTAGATACTCGATAAAAAAAAATAATGTTTTGACTTATATTTTCTAATGTCCTCACTTATAATTTCTGATGCTTTAACTTATATATTCACCAGTTTTTGAATAACTTAACTCAAAATAAATCATATAAATTACTAAGTAAATGCATCATTCTTAATTAGTACATTTGTTATATAATATAATAATATTTACTCCTGCCCTTTTCTGCGTCGCACTTTCTTATTTTTTTGCTTCCTTCATTCTTCCTCTTACTTTCTTCCTCATTCAATTTTTTTTTGACTGAAGAAATAATTTCAACGTAAATATAAAATAAACTTTTAATTTTTTCTAAAAAAATAATTATTAGTAGTTTTACTGAACAAGTGTTATTATTGGTCCGACAACTGAATTCTGAAGATTGCAAAAAAATTAACGCCTTGGAAAACTGAATTCTGAAGATTGCATTTTTTGAGGAAAAAAAGTGGGTACAAATTGAAAACATAACAACCACGGCCTTTGTTTTGAAAGATAGCCCGGGATTCTGAACAAATATGTAGAATTAATGTTGGGTTGCATTTTCGGAAAGATGGTTCAGAAATAAAACCAGTGATGCCTTTGTAAATATAGAGTTTCGTATTCTTGGTTGCTTTTGGATTCAATTTTCAATGTGTTAATTTAGAAAATTAGTGTTTCCAAATAGATAAATTTTCCCCTTGAAATCTGTACAGAGTTGGCACACATTACAGGTCCCCAATGAGGTATCTCTTTACATGAAATAGTAGTACGGTACATTAAATTAAGCTTGCAAATATTGTAATGACGTTATCTCTGAAATACAATGGGTGGAGTTCACACAAGAGTTAGCATTTATAAGGGACATCCTTTTCTAAGAAAACCAGAGGCTGGTAAACTCATTAGTCTGCCAAGAACAATGGAAGAGCTCAAAGTTATAATTGGTACGTAACAAAAATGATTTATTTATTTTTTTTGTTGGAAAACAAAGTTCAAACCTTGTACTCTGATATTCGAATTAACCCCATCTTTCTTTCTTTTTCTAAATTGATAGGAAATGAATGAAGAAGGGCAAACATTGATTCAATTGAAGTAATAAGATAATATAATGCGGTGTTAATATATAAACCTTGTAGGAAGTATTTGAAACTATGGTAGATGTAATGCGATTTAGATACATTTGTTCATGTTTTGCTTCAGAACTATGAGAATCATGAAAAAGAATGCTGCAAGATATTTCAAACTCTATTGTCACAATTCCAATTCTGATCCAAATAGAATATGTGCTACAATAAACACAGCAAAAGCGGAGAATGCACCAACATGAACCCAAAAACAGTTGCATAGTTGCGGCAACGCCGCAACGAAGCATCTAGTTACATAGAATTCTAGAAGGAAGGTATCCTAAAGGCAATTGTATGCTTACAGCTTTCTTTCATTGTTGCATTTTATTTTCTTTTATTTTCCTTTTTTTAATTTGTAACTCTTGGACACCCCGTGATTTTTATTCATAGGAAAACTTAAAAACAAAATATTAAAAATGAGAAAGGATGCGTACAAATTTGAAAAACAAGAAGGCGTATGTGGCCCATGGCGTTCCTGTGGGACGCCATGTCAAAATTCAGTTCAACAAAAAAAAAAAAAAAAAACTGGGACGCCATGCCAAGTTCAGTTCAGTTCGATGGAGAAGAAAAAAAAAAAAAAAAAAAAAAAACCAATAATTGGGACGCCATGCTATATCAATACCAAAAAAAAATGAACTAATGTGCCTTCGAACTTAACTTGGAAATACATCAAACTGAACTTGAAAATTGCTTTATCAAATGGGACGCCATGCTATATCAAAATCGAAGTTTTTTTTTTTTTTTTTCCATCGAACTGAACTTGGCATGGCGTTCCAGCACAATTTTTTTTTTCCACGTCGAACTGGGGTTTGGCATGGCGTCCCTGAGAGACGCCATGGGCCATCCATGCCTTCCTGTTTTTAAAATTTTCACAAACCCATTCTCATTTTTAATTTTTTTTTTTTGGATTTTCTTATGAATAAAAATCACGGCTTGGACACCACTAGTGTCCCTTATCAATGGAATATGGGAGCTAGACTCCTATTTTTTTTTCTAAAAAAAAATAAATAATACTTTCATCAATGTCATAAACTCATTATGTATTAGCATTCATTGATAAATTCATTATGTATTAGCAATCCAAAAAATACTTATGTTATCGCATAACAATGAAGATAACGTGAATATTATATTATTATTCACAACATTACATATTAATTTCAATGAATATTGATAACTAATTTTTAGTCTAGTAATAAAGACAATACTTTTTATATGGGAGATTGTAAGTTTGAAATCCAATTTTTTTTTTTTTTATAAACACCATCAAAAGTAAAGTTGTTATAAGATTCAATCCAATTCCAAATGGAATTAACATATGAACAATTAACAAGACCCAACATTTCTGGATGAAGTTCACGACGTTCAAGCAAGCCGAGGGGGAGTCTCTAACTGAGGCATGGGATCGATGGGCGAAGCTCCAACGCTTGTGCTCTAACCATGGTCTTGACATGTTGTTGCTCTTTTAATTCTTCTACGGAGATTGCACAATAGCCACTAAAACTCACTTGAACTCCACCGCAGGGGGAAACATGTCACTAATGGATCCGGAACAAGCTATGGCGATCAACCAAAGGGAGTGGAGAGGACAACCGAGAGAGGTGGACGAGCCTACAACATGCCAGGATCCATGAAAGTCGACGAGGTCACTGTCTTGAGAGCCTAAATAGAAGCCTTACAACACTAACTAGCACAAATGCAAAATGTCAAATTCGTGACAAATAAGGCTCCATGTGGCTTATGTGGAGAGGTGACTCACGTCACCACTGATTGCCAAGTCCTTATGGAATGAGAGGATGTCGAGCAAGTGAACGCCATGTTCTACAATCAAGGTGATAAGAGGAATGACCCGATCTACAACAAGGTTAGGCAAAACGATAATTTCAATTCAAACTCATATAACACCAACACAAGATGAAACCATCCGAACTTCAACTGGAGGACCGAAAATAACCAATACCAAGGTAATTCGAATCAATACGAAAATTGGGTGAATCAAAACTCGTACCAAGGACCTTCCCAAGACACCAAACTTGATAAATTTATGGAAGGTCTTAACGAGTTCATGAAAAATCAAAGAGACACCAATACTAATATTTCAGATTCCTTGAGAAAGATGACCAACGAGTTCAAGCCAAACAACTTCGACATTGTAGATTCCTTTAGGAACTTGAACAATAGGTTTGAGTTCTTAGAGACTAAGACGAAGTTGCTTGAGACACAAATAGCACAACAAGCATCTTCATCATCTCACCAACAAGGGATACTTCTGGGCAAGTCTGACATCAACCCGAGGGAGCAAGCTAAGGCCATAACCCTGAGGAGCGGCACGAAATATCAAAGACCAAAGATGTCGAGCATAAAAGAACAACAACAACCGCCAAATGAGACACAACCGCCTCCGGCTTCTCTCAATGCAAACACACTGGCATCGAAACAATCCCAAGAACTGGGTAACCCCAACCCGACCAAGGTAAAACTTATTGAAACTCCTAAGTATATTCCACAGTATAGGTTTATACCATTTCCTCAAAGGTTAGTGAAGAGCAAACTTGACCAACAATATGCCAAATTGGTAGAACACCTCAAGAAATTGAATATCACCATCTCTTTTACCGAAGCAATTACTCATATGCTCTCTAATGCAAATTTTTGAAAGACATTCTATCCAACAAAAGAGCAATTGAGAAAGTGGGCACGGTATCCCTTAATGAGGAGTGTAGCGCTCTCTTCTTAAAAAAACTACCTCCAAAATTAAAGGATCCAGAGAGTTTTGTGATTCCATGTGAAATAGGTGATACCACATTTGAGAGGTGCCTATGTGATTTGGGCGTAAGTGTGAGCCTTATGCCAAAGACCATTTACCAAAAGCTAAATCTTGTTGACCTGAAAATCACAAGAATGTCATTACAACTAACCGATAAGACGGTACGCTATCCCGAAGGGATTGCGAAAGACATGATTGTCATGATAGGTAAGTTATTTGTCCTAGTAGATTTCGTAGTTGTTGAAATAAAAGAGGATACTCATACCCCTCTCCTATTGGGGCGTGACTTCCTAACCACAGCAGGTGCAAACATTGATGTCAGAGGGAAAGATATCCTTTAACATCGGGGGCGAAAAGATAAATTTTCACATGTTTAATGCCATCAAACATCCTTCAAATGATAACGATTCCATTTGTAGATTGGATGTTTTATATTCCATTGTAGCTACCCAGTTGGAGGAAGAGATGGTGAACGAACAATCAGACTAAGACCTAGAAGAAATCAGCTTCGAAAATGATCGATTTGATGAAAATTTCTCTGAGTACGGGCCAGACACCCACACTGAAATTCAGTGCGTCCACACTCAGGATGGCAAAGCCACAGACTCAAATGTCTGAGCCTAGTGCAGCCCAGCCACCTGCACTCACCAGAATCTGTGCAAATTTTCTCTGTTTTAACCAATTTTGATGCACCGAAGGTCGAGCTTAAGCCACTACCACCCAGCTTTTGCTATGGATACTTGGGGGAAGAGAAACATATCCGGTGATTGTCAATTATGAGCTCAACAAAGAACAAATCAAGAAGCTTCTACACGAGTTAATGCTACATTGGAAGATAATTGGCTACACAATTAATGATCTAATCGGAATCAGACCGTCCCTTTACATGCCTAGGATTCCAATGGAGGATGACCACAAACCCACTGTTGAAGCTCAAAGAAGACTCAATTCGAATCTAAAAGAAGTGGTGAAGAAGGAAATTCTCAAACTACTTGATGCCAGTATCATCTACCCAATCTCCGACTCCAAATGGGTAAGCCCGGTACATATAGTTCCAAAGAAGGGTGGTACAACAGTGGTGAAGGGTGAAGACGACAAGATGATATCCACGAGAGTGGTCACCAGATGACGGATGTTAATCGATTACCGAAAACTTAACAATGCAACAAAGAATGATCACTTCCCTCTACCATTCGTGGATCAAATGCTTGAAAGGCTAGCTAATTATTCACACTTTTGCTACCTAGATGGGTATAGCATATTCTTTCAAATCTCTATTCACCCCGATGACCAAGAGAATGACTTTTACTTGCCTTTATGGTACGTTCGCGTACCGAAGGATTTCGTTTAGTCTATGCAATACCCCAGCTACGTTTCAAAGAGCCATGATGGCTATTTTCTCCGATTTATTAGAAAATTCCGTGGAAGTTTTCATGGATGACTTTTCAGTTTTTGGTACTTCTTTTGATGATTGCTTATCTAATTTGATCAAAGTTTTAGAACATTATGAGCATGTCAATCTAGTGTTAAACTGGGAGAAATGTCACTTTATGGTACAAACGGGGGTGGTTCTAGGCCACGTGGTGTCCTCCGAAGGGTTAGAGGTCGACAAAGCAAAAGTTGAAGTGATAGAGAAGCTACCATATCCAACTTGTGTGAAGGACGCGAGGAGTTTCTTGGGGCACGATTTATCAAGAATTTTTCAAAAATTTGCAAACCTCTTACTAATCTAACTATGAAAGATGCAGCATTTAATTTTGATGAATCTTGCATTGTTGCTTTTGATAGGATTAAAAAGGCACTAATCTCAGCCCCAATTCTCTAACCACCTAATTGGAATGTGCCATTCGACATTATGTGTGATGCAAGCGACTTCGCCGTCAGAGTCGTATTAGGATAAAGGATCGACAACAAGCCACATGTGATCTATTACGCGAGCAAAGTCCTAGATGAGGCACAAATGAACTACACAACCACAGAAAATGAGTTATTCGCTATCAACAAGTTTCAGTCCTACTTGGTTGGATCCAAGGTGGTTGTGTACACCGATCATGCGACTATCTGATACCTTCTCAACAAGAAAGGTGGCAAACCATGCCTAATTCGATGGATTCTCCTACTCCAAGAATTTGACTTAGAAATCAAGGACAAGAAGGAAACTGAAAATTCAATGGCGGATCATCTCTCACGCATTACCAATGAATCAAAAGAGGAGGACATGCCCATTGATGATTCGTTCATAGACGAACAACTCTATGCAGTCAATAACCAAGAGACACCATGGTATGCGGATTTTGTGAACTACCTAGCATGCAGATTTATGTCCGGATTTAACCTTTCAACAGCGGAGGAAGTTCTACTCCGATGTAAAACAGCGGATGAACCGTTATTGTTTAAATTAGAGGTAGATGGGATCTATAGGACATGTGTACCTCAAGAGAAAATCAAGCAAATTCTTCATTGTTGCCACTCATCCACCTATGGAGGACACACTTCAACCAACAAAACCGTTGCAAAAGTCCTTCAAGTCGGGTTCTTTTAGCCCACGTTTTTTCAAGATGCAAGGGAATATGTGCTTAGGTGCGAAAAATGTCAAAGTACCGAAAACATATCACGAAAACATGAGATGTCCCTCAACGGAATCCTAGAAGTAGAGATATTTGACGTTTGGGGGATTGACTTCATGGGCCCTTTTTTGAGTTCTTGCAACAACAAGTACATCCTTGTAGCGGTAGATTTATGTTTCAAAATGGGTAGAAGTCATGGCTAGCCTAAACGCCGACTCCGCTGTGGTAAGAAAACTTTTTTCAAAAATTATTTTTCATAGGTTTGGAGTACCACGAATAGTGATTAGCGATGGCGGCTCTCATTTCATCAACCACCAACTTGACAATCTTCTACTAAAGTATGGAGCAAGCACAAAGTGGCCACGCCATACCACCCTCAAACAAGCGGGCAAGTGGAGGTATCCAACCGTGAGATAAAGAGCATCCTACAAAAGGTGATGAATACATCAAGAAATGATTGGTCACTCAAACTCGATGAGGCTCTTTGGGCATATCGGACCGCCTTCAAAACAACTATAGGTATGACTCCTTTTAAGCTAGTGTATGAAAAGCCATGTCATTTGCCGGTTGAACTAGAGCATAAAGCCTATTGGGCGATAAGGGCGATAAACTTTGACATGAGGCCTGCCGGTGAGAAGAGAATCCTCGACCTACACGAGTTGGAAGAATTGCACCTCAATGTGTATGAAAATGCCAAGCTATACAAGGAGAAGACAAAGAGGTGGCACGATAAACGCATCATAAAAAGAAATTTTCAAGAATGAGACACGGTTTTATTATACAACACGAGGCTCCGACTCTTTCCCGAGAAGTTAAGATCAAAATGGAATGGTCCGTACACGGTAAAGAGGGTGTTCAACCATGGAATAATTGAGATTTGGAGCGAACGAACCAGGGCATTCAAGGTAAACAGACATTGCCTCAAACATTTCAACCATGCGAACCTGGAAATCAAGAAGGAAAAGACTCGGCTAGTGGACCCCGACACTCAATAGTGAGCACGAATCATATTGAGCTCACGACGTAAAATCAAGCGCTTCTTAGGAGGCACCCCAAGCTTTTTATTGTTTTATTTACTTTCTGCACTTTATTTTTATTTAGTTTAATTTTAAAATTTTGAAATTCTTGATTCACTAACTCTGCAAAAATTTTCAGGACAAAAAACAGACAAAATAGTACCAGTACGTTCGCACTGCTATCCAGTGTGTCCACATCTGAGGAAAAAATGAAATTTTTTGGGTCGGTGCGGATGGACCACCCGCACTCAATCTGAGTGTGTCCATACTCGGGCCTCTTCTTTAAACTGACCATTCTCCTTCTCTGTTTTTCTTTCGCGTCCTTTCATTTCAAACTCAATTTTTCTCTTCCAAAATCCGAAAGCCCTCATCTCTTCTCATTTTCTCCCTCTCTACTCTCTTCTCTACCCTACTTCCCTTCTTCTTCCTCCCCTCTCTTCTCCAAACTGAAGTTCTACGCTTCTCTCAAGCCGTTCAAGTGGGATTTCTCAAAAACTAGCGTTTCTTTGGATTTTCTTAAAAAATTTGCGATATTCAATGAGGTTTGATCTCTCCTTACTCTTAATTTCATTATTTACTAGTTAGATCTGTGAAATGGTACAAAAAATCAAAGAAATCGACCAAAATTGGTGAAAACAGTTAAAATTGCCTTCTAGTGCGGCTAGACCATCTGCACTGAATGTGAGTGCGTCCGTACTCTGTCAGAAAACTTAGAAAAATGGTTAAGTTCCCAATGCATGTCAGGCCACCCGCACTAGGCTCGAGAAAAACCAAACCAGCCCGAAACTTTGACTAAGTACCCAATGTGTCTAGACCACCCGCACTGAGAGTCAGTGCGTCCACACTAGACTTGGGAAAAGTCAGAATTGCACCAGAATAGTACCAATTAAGCACAGTGCATTCGCACTCGGCCCAAATTCATCAAAAATTTTGCAAAATTTCTAATTCTTTTTATTTTTTATTTATTTGCAGTAATAATGTTGAGAAAGGGAGTTAAGAGATCGAGAGCTCAAAAGGGTAATGGTCAAAACAGTAACCAAGCGCCTTAATATCCACCCGCTAAACCTTTGAATGATGATTAAGAGATAAGAAAAAACCTTCTCGAATATAATCGAACCCTCAAACCATCCCGGTGGATTTGCATATACACCCTTGAGACGTTGGGACTCACAACCATGGTGTAGATGCTTACCGAGCGGCTTGGGCTGTGGGAGTTCCTTTGTGACGAGGTCCAAACCTACCGAAACCTCACCATCGAATTCCTCTCCTCCTATGAATTTGATCGGGCCTTGAGAACCATGAGCTTCAACCTTGGGGGTATCATCATGAGCTACACACCACTGAGCTAATGACCAATATCGGGTTACCGACTGAGAATGTCGAACAAATGTACACTACCCTCCGGTTCTACCATGACATGAGTGAGCACAAGTTCCGCATCCTCACTTTCCATGATGGCTACCTCGGCCGCCAAAGGGTCAAGAATGTCCTCCACCCGGCGATCTGTTATCTCCAACGGGTACTTTCTCATTCTCTCTTTGCTCGAGCAGAGATTGTATCGGTCTTCAACTTCGGTGATATGACGTATGTGTGCAGCATGCTCCGAAGGAACAATGGAGAAATGAGGTATATGCCACACATCGGGTACAACCTCGCCAAGCATATACAAAATGTGGCCCATAACAGGCAGCCGGGCGATATAGTTCGCATCGGAGGCATCATCACGAAGATTGCCCGACACTTGCAGATACCATTCGAGGATGATATGGTGCAGGGTTACACTTTGATGGATATCACCGGGTTGGAAAGGGAGATGCTTATCAGATTCGATGACATTGAAGATGCTTGGATCAACTTGGGACCGGGCAACATCTGACATCAGTTACCTCTCCAAATGCAGCTCAACCCGTTGAACTATGACACATGAAAAATAGTGGATAAGCCACAACAACCACCACCCCCACTGCCATATGAACTTCAAGTCGGTCCACAACAAGACGCCGGTGCCGCTCAACCACAAGGAGGGATAACCAACCAACAATTATGGGAATTCATGCAGTCCATGCAGACCTCCATCAATGACTTGCACATCCACATAGACCACTGCATGGATATGTTCGAGCACCGTATGGATGAGGTAGAGACTGAGTCAGCTTTGGTGAATTACTATGCCAGAGAGGGAGTCATGCACAACAACTTCGGTTATGAGGATAATCCACCCACATCACCATACCAACGAAGGGTAGCTCAAAGGAGGGAACAAGAGTTGGCAAGAGAGCATGAAGTGGCGGCAACTCAAGAAGGAGACAGGGATGGCGATGAAGAAGAGGGGGACGGCGAGGACATGGATCAAGATGAGGATTGATCCCGCGCAGCACCACCACCACCTTATGCTATAGATTAGTTCATGTTTCTTCTCTCTTTTTAAGTTTATTTTTATGTATTGGGGACAATACTTCATTTAAGCTTGGAGAATGGGAAGAAATTGTATCTGCATGCATGTTTATTTTTTAAGTTTTTTCAAAAAAATTTAGGATTTATAACCTTGTTTTTTACTTGACCATGAATAGAATTTGTGATTTTGAACTTAACTGCTTGAGATTGCAAATTTGTCAAGATGTTTTACAATGATATAAAAAATAGAGTCTTGCATAATTAGACTTAATTGTTTGAAAATGCATAAACTATAAAATCATATTTAGTTTTTTGTGTTAAAAGTTGGCAAAAATAAAAACTTTTGATAAATTTGAGTGATTGACGAAATTTAATTTTTTTGATGTGAATTAACGAGTTTTTAGGAATACCCTTGGAATAATTAGAAATAACCCCATAATTTGGCAAAAAACATTGTGAAAATAAAGGTTTAAGAAAAATTGCAACTTATATACGAAAAATAAATTTAGAAAGATCGAGATATCCGTAAGTATGACTTAATGCCTAATGATGTGTATATTCATGATATTTTACAAAAATGTTGAAAAATTATTCAAAATTGAAATATTTTAGAAATAAAATACGATTCTGCTTGCTTATGTTATGGCGATATGATGTACTTATAGCAATGAGTCATTGACACTTTGCTCCGCTAGTTTGTCCAATAAAGTGACCGAGTTCTCACTAAACATGTGAGTTCATATCATGGAAGGGTTGAACCAAGAGCATGCAAATGTACTTTTGAATTAAAACGATTGGGTATGGTTAACTACCTATAACTGACCGATTTTGTCATGAAGATAAAGATTTATAATGTCATAAAAGCAACAAAAAGAAAAAAATTAAATTTTGCAAATATCAACTGATATCTCGCAAACTTATCTATATTTCGACCTGTATTTTGTACCCAAACCTGTATTTAAATCATTTAATCAGTCGTATTTCATTGAAATATCTATAGAATGTGGTACTGCTGCAAGTTTGTTCTTATTTTGCAGGAATGACATAAAATCGAGGAGAATATGAAATTTGATAAATATTTACACGACCCGTGTACCACCTTGTGTGGGTCGTATCAACCTCGACTCCAGAAGAGACACAGGCATACGATCCGTACAGGATTTTATACAGGTCGTATCAGACAAATTCGAAAATAGATCCAGAAATTAGAAACAAGACCAATTGAAGGAAGGTTGGCCAGAAAATCATATAAGTGAGATTTCTTGCACCAAGGAAGTAATTCTGGAGCAGAGAAGTATTTCTAGGATTTTGAATTGGCAGTTGTTGCTTGAAGACAAAGTTGAGAAGCAAAAAATGCGAGTTTTGTTGTGGATCTACTTTGTACTTCGAGTTTTAGAATGAATTATTATTCTTTTATCTTTGTTATCTGTTTTAGTACTATGTTTGAGTAGTTTTATTTGTTTCTAGGGTTAAGATGCAATCGAATGTTTTGTTTTGCATTTAGTTATTCGAATTTTGCGTTGAAATTTGTGTTTGCTTGATTGTGTTTGATTTTAATTGTTTAGTTTGAATTGTTTGATTTTTATTGGTTTTACCATTAGATGCATGATCACAACTAAAAGGTACTGTGTCCGTTATCATCTCTCAACCAAACTAAGTACATGAGGTAGAATTAGTGATCCGAAAGGTGAAACCAACTAGTAGCCAAAAGGTGAAGCCAACTAGTAGCCGAAAGGTGAACATTTCCTCTTATCAACGGATAAGAGGTTATACTTAGTATACCAAACAAGTAACTAGGTAACTCGGACCAATATACGAAAGTTGAAGTTTAGAGCCTAAAGAGGGTAGATATTGCAAAGAAACCACGCAAAGAAACAGTAACTAGTGCATTAACTCAAAGTCGACACGACCCGTGTACGACAATACATGACCCATGTAACCTGATATGACCCGTGTAGGAAACTACACGGTCCGTGTCAGGGACTGAGAGACAGAACTGAGATAAGTCTGAAACCCTGAAAATACCTTTTATTATTGATTTATACCAAGTTTATTTACTTCCTTTCATTTAATTACTGTCATTGAATTGATTAGGAACTTAAATATCAAAAACCAACATTTTCTCACTTCTAGTCTTTAATTGATTTAAGTAGAGTCCGGTTGAGATTTTAACCGTCCATGTGATCGATACCCGATAATATACTACTCAATAGGACTGTGCATTTGCAGTCTGAACCGAAAGTGTATTCAAGATTAAAAAGGACAGCTTGTTGTACTGAAACTTTGTACCATACATTTTTGTGTGAACATCAACATACAAAGTCCGCGACTTTTTACCCTAAGCTTTATCCAAACTTGGGGGGGGGGGGGGGGCGGGGAGGGGGGAGGGGGATTTTTAAAAAAATTCCAAAATTAAGAGTGCAAAATTGTGTAATGAGTTTAGATATCCAAAGTTTACCAATTCTAAGTCTTTAAGAAAATGAAAGTTAGAGTAATCAAATTGTGGGGTGAAGCATGATTAACTAAGGGTTGCACTTTAGATTTATAGAAAATTTACATTTAGATTTTTAAGTTCTGGCAAGATCATACAAATTTTTCAAAATTTTGAGAAGTATATACTTGATATGAGGTTAAACTAGAGATCGAATTGTGTTCCAAGTTTAGATATTGCTTGGGGACAAGCAATGTTCAAGCTTAGAAAAATTTGATAAGCATAAATTATATACACATTTGATCTAGATTTTTGCATGAAACAAAACCAAATATCATGTATTTTGAATAAGAAGTGATTAAAATACACCTAGAATCAAGTTACTACGTTTATTTTGCTTTAAACTGCAGAAATGACGAAAAATGAAGAAAAATGCTCCCAGTGCGGACGCACTAAATCCAGTGTAGACGCACCCAGCACTTAGCTGAATTTTCAGCATCTCAGTGCAACAGAAGAAAAAGTCAGAGCGTAATGCATCCGCACTCACATCCAGTGCGGACGCACTCAATACTTAGCCGATTTTCGGAGACTTCAGGTTCTTCACCATTCAAAGCCAGTGCGGACGCACTCAGAGAAATTCGCAGAAATTTTTAGAGAGTTAAATAAGGAAAGTTAGGGTCAGTGCGTTTCATACCACCCGCACTCACCACCAATGCGGATGCACTGGACCCGCAGACAGCCAGAATTACACAGTTTCTACTTTTACTGCACCAGGGATGTATTTTTATAGCCAAACTTAGACATGGCAATCTGGGAAACAATCCAAAGATAGCACCCACTAACCCCACCATTATGCCTCTTGATTGGGTATGATCCTTTGCTATAAAAAGGGGGAGTTCATTCTTATTGAAGACATCATCCATTCTCATCTCTCTCTTCATCCCTTGGTGCATGTCTATTTTTATAAAATACAACAATAAATCTGTAGCAATTCTCGGATTTCCGGAGGTTTTTCTAGGAAGGAGAAGAGGTCCAAGTAAGATTTTGGCAAGATTGAGGTTCTTGATTTGAAAAAGAGTGTAATCATTTCTTTATTATATTTCTACTTATTTTTGTCAACTTTTGTAATGGATCTCTCCAAGAGAGGGTAGATCTCTCTCTAAGGATTTAGGTCAATGCATAAATTTATTTAATTCTACTTATTCGGTTTTATTGTTTTTATTATGATTGTTTGATTTGATGTTAATTTCTGTGATTTATTTTTTATGAATTTCATTAGTACTTGAATTATAGTTCACCTGACGAAGGTTTAGTAAATTAAAGTAGCTTGAAATCATGTTATATCATGTCTTTCAGCTTTAGTTTATTAAATTCTAGCATGGGTCAAGGTAAAGATAATACTAATTGGACTCATAGACATATACCTTAGGATTTAGTTTATCTTAGGACCAATTTGATATCTAAACCGAATTTTCAGAAATTAAGGTTAGGATTTGGTGAAGTATTAAATTGAAGTCAAAACCTAATTAGGGCACCTTAGAACAAAAATTGATATATACTTTGAAGAATGTGACTTAAATATCCCTCTAGGTAGTGACAACCCTAGAATTTGAGGAACATTAATCCATCCACCCAAAGTATTTGTACCAATATTTGTTTCAAAGGCTAACACAAGTTAGAAATCTCGTCATAATCAAACATGAATTTAAACACTACCTTTCTTTGAGTATTGAAGGTAATAAATTTAAAGGAAAAAAGAGTATAGATCAAGCACAATTTCATATCTCCAAAATACTCATCAACATGATAGCTATTTAAAAGACTAAGAAAGAGTCATTTACTCATATATAAGCTAGTATTTCTAGTTAGTTTGACATCTGGCTCTGGGTGCCTTCTATTGGAAGGTCTGGTGGCATCTTATAGTGTAGATAGTAACAAAATTCAGGTTTCTCAACATTCCTTACATGGGTTTTGTTTGAATGTTCTCTTAGAGTGTAAAATTGATAACAAAGTTTGGCAACTCACAATAATTTATGGTCAAGTTTTACGTAGACACAAACAAGCTTTCTGATAGGAACTTACACACATTAGTGAAACCTCCCAACCACTTTGGATGTTATGTGGTGATTTCAACTCAATTAGGACATGTCAAGAAAAATCTGGGTCTAATTTTGACTTAGGAATTAGTAGAGTTTTCAATGATTTTGTCCAAGATTACATCTTAATAGAACACACATTGACCACTAGAAAATTCACTTGGACAAATGTGAGGCAATTTGCACTTTTAGAAAGAATCTTCACTTCTTTTGAATGGGATCATACTTACCCTGATAGTTTTGTCTCAAATCTTAGTAGCCATCTTTCTGATCATTGTTCTTTAATTTTACAAACACATGGCATCCCTCATTCTCTTTCAAAAAACTTTAAGTTTGATCCTCTCTGGCTAGAACAAGAGGATTTCCTCAAGTTGTTACCTAAATGGTGGCAGGAATGCCCTCTCCAATTACTAAATATTGCACATTTTTGGAACTGTAAACTTAAACATGTTAGAAAAAGAATTAGGGGTTGGGCAAAAAAAGTTTATGTTGCCAGAAAGAAAGACAAACAACATCTCCTCACCCTTTTACATAACTTAGAATTAATTAGAGAATCTAGAGAATTCACACCATTAGAAGAGGAACATTGGTTGTCATACACTGCACAATTAGAAGACCTTTACCATCAAGAGAAGGAAACTTGGAAAATTAAATCCAAACAGAAGTGGTTAGAAGCTGGGGATGCCAATACTAAATTCTTCCACACAGTTGTTACACATAGATCTAAAAAACATAGAATTAACTCTTTAGAAATTGAGGGAACTCTGACATCTGATCCCCTTGTCATTCAACAACATGTGGTATATTTCTATAAGGACTTGTTAGGTACTCAAAGGCTAAAGTTTGGTCACTTAGAGAAAAAATTTTGGGATGATTTTGATAAACTTACTCCTTAGGAACAGTGGATCTTAGAAAGACCTTTCACTGAAACTGAACTCAAACATGCTCTCTTTGCTTCTGAACCTAATTGGGCCCTGGTCCTTATGAATTTATTTTCAAATTCTATCAATTCTTGTGGGAGGTAGTTAAGTCAGACCTCATGATCCTAGCACACAACTTTTTCAAAAATACCTTGAACCTACATGATAAGCCAAATTTATATCTATTATTGGATAGAGTTCTACTTCATAAATTGCACCAAATTCCTTGTTTTTAGCTTAATTATAGTACAAGTATACCCAAGAAATATGTTACTGCTTTCAAGTTGTTTTAATTACAGAAAAACAAGCACAAAGAGCCCAAACAGAGGAAAATCACGGCCAAGCCCACGGCCAGCCAGGCCGTATTTCCAGCCGTGAAGAAAACAGCCCAATCAGAGGAAAATCACGGCCAAGCCCACGGCTAGCCAGGCCGTATTCCTGGCCGTGTAAAATGGGCTGGAAAGTTATTTTTGGAAGGTGTATAACTGGCAAGTTAGTGGACGCCAAAAATAGATCCCCTGAGTCACCAGGAGCGTAGGATAATCATAGTTATAACTGATTGCCAAGTTAATGGATGCCAAATATAGATCCTATGTCTAATCTGATGCATATGGAGGTTATATAAAGACACCCAATCGATCTCCGATCTCATATCTCATATATCATCTCTCTCCACATACACATCCAGATAGCAATCCATAAAAGGAGAAGAAGGGCTAAGCAACAAGAAGGCAGAAATTCTGAAGACTAGGGTTTACTCTTTTCTTTCATTTTTCTGAATCTGTTTACTTAGGTTTTATTTCAATCATGCTTGTTAACTCAGCCATGAGAGAGTAGATTCCTCTCTAGGGGCTGAGGTTGTACTTGAACTTAGTTTAATGAAGTAGTTTATTTGGTTATTCCTCTTGATTATGATTGTTGTTGAGATTGTTTATTTCTGTTATTTTAATTAGTTCTAGTAATTGCATAATCTGTGTATTTGATTGGAAACGTCCCTTTTAGGTCTTATGACTTAAATTTGCTAGGATCAAGAATTGAGAATACCTTACTATGTGCTAGAATTTAACTTAGGGTTTAGAATTGAACATACCATTCTCTTCTCAAATCTAGAACCACAGAAATAAAGGGTTAGGATAAGGTGATGTACTTAATTGAGAAACCCTAAAACCTAACTTGGGCACCTAAAGTAGATTAATTGCTGGTTAATTGAAAGGTTTTATGTATTTGTTAAATATCCCAATTAGGTTGTGACAGCCCTAAATTAGAGGAACGTTAGCTCATAGAACCAAAACAATTGTATCAACATCTAGTCAAAATAGGCTAACTTACATCGTAGGTCAGAAACCCAATCTAAGCAACATGAATTCAGAAACAAAATAACTACATAATTAACTAAGGAATAGTGAAACCAATAGCCCCTAGACTTCCCTAATATTGAATTACATCTGAATTTCACTTGCTTTTGTTACGAATCTTAGATTTTCTTAAAAAACGAAATTACATCAAACCCCCCTTTTTACTTTTATTGTTCAATGTTAAAAGTAGTTTACTTTAGTAAAAATTAGTATTTCCTACTTCCCTTTGGATCGATACCTAAATACTGCAAACGATAGGTTGTGCGCTTGCAACTGCCTATTGATTGTATATTGTGGTTTATAAATTTTAAAAGATAACGTGTATAAACTATAGAGACTATCTATACCAAATTACGCGAACACTACACAAGATCAATAAATGCGTGAGATAGTGTTTGCCAATTGTGAGCTAAATCCATATAAGGTTTGCCAACAATAAGTACTGTTGCTTGGTAATATCAATGCTACATGTTTCTATCTAATTTTTCTGTAAAATTATACATATTATTTCTTTTTAAATTGTTATGTAATTTATTTTTTAGTCCTGTTATGTTCACTATTATTAATTATTATTTAATTGTGTGCATTTAGATAAAAATCGGCTAACAATTAGTGAAGAACTGGCTTGACCTAATAATGCATTTTTTTTTCAACTTGGAAATTAATTAATTATGTGTTCTTCTTGATTTTTTATTTATTTCTCTAGTCTAGCACCGATAGTTTTATCCCTCTACTCTCAGGGGCGGATTCAGAATTTTTGTCGGGGGGAGAGGGGCAAAAAAATATCGAATCGGATTTAAATCTATTAACTAATTGGATACTCGATAAAAAAATAATATTTTGACTTATATTTTCCAATTCTCTAACTTATAACTTCTGATGCTTTAACTTATATATTCACCAATTTTTGAATAACTTAAATCAAAATAAATCATATAAATTAGTTTAATTAAATGCATCATTCTTAATTAGTACATTTGTTATATAATATAATCATATTTACTCCTGTTATGTAAATTTCATCAGAGTTGGCTCTGAAATTTATATTGTTACTATAATAAAAAAAATAAACCAAAACACCGTTTGATCATAATTCTGAAAAATACCCGGGCAGGCGGGGTTGGCACGGGCACGGGTAGGTCAGGTAGGGTAGCACAAGTTGAGTTTTGAAAACCCTTACTCGGCCCAGCTCAACTCCCCGGGTAGCACGGGTCCGGGAGTTGTACAATCCGGGTCTGCGGGTTGGTTCGGCCGGGTACGGATCAAGTCCGGTCCGGTCCGGTTCGGTTTTTTTTATTTTCTTTTTCTTTTTAAACCAATAAAATATAAATCAAAATTTATTTAAACTAAAATTCATTTGACATGGTTGCATATTTGAACTCAATATTTTTTTTATAATAAAATATAAAGAAAATTTCTAGTGTACCCATCAAAATTTTTAAAATAGTCAATTTCTCCATCAAAACTTCTTAATATCCAATATACTCGTAGAAATTTAACTTTATTTATTTTATCCCCTTTTATTCATTAAATATATTATTTACTTATTTTAAATATTAAATTGAACTATATCCCTTCGTCAGATTCATTCCAACTAATTTGCATCTTAGCTCTAAATTTCAATTTTGCAGCAGCAATCGAACTTAGAAAGCTTTTTTAAGAAAATAGTAACATGCACTATTTTCATATAGGGCCAATTTCATGTATATCCCTCAAAAAAAATTAATATTACATATTTATCCCTCCAAAATCAATAATTACATATTTATCCTTCAAAATCATACAAACTCACATATTTATCCAATCTCACTCTATAACATATAAAATATCTCCAAAACTTATGCTCTTCGTTTTTGTCTCTTTAGTCTGTCTAAGTTCTCTTCTCTCTAAGATGCCAAACCTTCTACCTCTCTCTCCAAACGAAAATGAAAAATTAAAGCAACGAGGGGCGGCATAAATATGTGAAAGGAGAGGCAACTAGGGAAAGCGAAGAGAAATCTGTGATTTGGCGCGTTTGCAGAGAGAGGCGGGGGATGTTTAGCGCGTTACAGAGAAGAGAACTCAGACAGACTAAAGAGATCGAATGGCATAATGGTCAATATATTATTAATTAATATTGTAAAATAAATTTTAAAGTTTTAAAAATATTATTTAATTATTTTTCGAGATATTTGATATGTTATAGAGTTAGAATGGACAAATATGCGAGTTTGTAAAATTTCCAAGGATAAATATATAATTACTAATTTTTGAGGGATAAATACGTAATATTAGAACTTTTGAGGAATATATACGAAATTCCCCCTTTCATATAAACCACGGTTGCCTCCATTAATTTCTCCTTATTGCTTCTGATTGGTACCAACACATGACAGTTAGTACCAATCACAGCTCAAGAGTAATTATTTTCTCCTCTTGTTTAATTTCAAAAACTTTAGTCTTGTTTATTTGGTATTTCTCTTTGGATCTGGTACATAAACTCTTTAGGTGGTTCTTCAAAGATGAAATCTTGAATTCAAGAAAGTTTGCTCTGTTGGTCCGTCCGCATTGAGGGAAAGCTACCTGCTCCCTATTGCATAAAGCTAGGATCCATATTGCTCATCATTTTGCTTGCTTGGTTGTCCGTAGTTTTTCCCTGCAGGTTTCGCACGTCCTATTTTTTTTGTTCTTCATCTGATGTTCATCAGCTAATAATGGTGTTCTCCATCTCAACTTTTATGAGATATCTCCATTTGAAAGGGAGAGGATATAGTTGTCAATTTAATATTTAAAATAAGTAAATAACTTATTTAATGAATAGAAGGAAATAGGAGAAAGGATATTAAATTTTTATAGGTATATTAGATATTAAGATGTTTTGATTAAGAAATTGGCTATTTCAAAAGTTTTGATGGATATACTAGAAATTTTTCCTAAAATATAAATCAAAATTTATGACCTAGAATTTGCAACAAAAATAAGAAAACTGACTTTATAAAACAGGTGGTCGTTTGTTTTTTACATTTTAGTAACACATCTTTAGATATGACAGGTTCTACCATGGTCCATGAAGCTCAAATTATTGATGTGAGGAAATAATTTAACAATATAGGTTTCAAGGAATTAATATTTAAGCATCTTTGACTCTAATATCTTGATAAATAAATAGTTGTTATACATAATCTAATTTTTTTATTCTTCAAGCACATCCCCTTGTGTTGATTGGAGTCAGAATTCCAATATCATATTTTTATTCATCCAAAACTACGTGCATATATAATCTCCAACAATCAATTATTGATGTACTAATATAAAATTTAAATCATCCGGCTTAATTGGTTTTCATATGAAATTCAAAATTTTACAAACAAGTCAGGAAAAAGTTCATGAATCATAAAAATTCTTCAAAAATGCCTTTTAGCAATCATAAGCTCTATCTGCAATTCAAACACAGTCAAATATGTTGAACTGTTCGAGTCAAATATATAAGGTGGATAAGCACAAAAAATCAAATAAGGACGACCCAAATTATATGACTTATAATTATTGCTTAATAATCTAATTAAATCCTTCCAAATAATGGTGATTTAAAAATATTATTCATCGTTAATTAATATAATCTTATCAAATATCAATACTTTCTTTATTTTTCAAGTACAAACTAGACACGCACCCAATAAATTCAATTTTCAATTTATAAAATTTGAATACAGTTAACAAAAAAATATCAATAAGAATGAACAAACGTTTGTTTGGGGGTGTATCTAAGGAGTTTGTTTTTGGGAAATAAAATTTGAATTTTAAAAATAATTTTTTAAAAAAAAAAAAAATTGAATTTCCTAGTATGGGTATGGGTAGACGAGTATAGGTAGGAGGGCGGGTACGGGTTTGGGAAAAAATAAATTTGAATTTAAAAAAAACGTTTTTAAAATTTTTTTTTTTTAATTTCCAGGTACGGGTAGGCGGTAGCAATGTTATCAGAACCGGACCGGACATCGAACCACTAAAGCTTCGGTTCAATGGTTTACTGGTTGGACCGGTGGTTCAACCGATTTAATTACTGGTTTTTTTAAATATACATAACTTATTATCTGAGTGCCAAACTGATTACATATTTTTACTGTTTTACATCTTCTAACAAGGAATAATGAGAACATATATGGTTAAATAAAACATGCAATTCTAATAAGCTCTAACAAAAAAAAAACATGTCAAAAAAAAGAAAATAGAAACCCAACAACATAATAGAAGTTCAATATTCTGATTATCTGACATAGCTGACAGTTGACATATAATATGTCGCAAGTAGCCTCATAACACAAAATAAAAGTTTAATATTTCTAAGAAAATTAACTAACAACAAATTTAAAATGCTAAAATGCTAAAATCTGATCTGCATTGTAAATAGTTAAGTAAAATGCCACTCAGTAATTGAAGCACCCTGATACATATCATTGTTAAGATCTGCATGTCCTAGGTCCTCTCCTATGGTTTCTCTAGTCTCGACACTTTGAGTTCCTTGCTCTTGGACTCTTTCTGTGTTGTTTATGCACGGATCTTCAATCTCATCACCAGAATCAAATTCATCCAGATTCAAAATTTCATCTACAAAATGAGAAGTACAAGTAATAATGTAATAATGTAATAAGAATTTTAAAATAACTTACATTGAAGTTCATAATTCAAACTGGGTCATGAAAATTTTACCATTGTTTTCATTAGTTTGTATCCTGAGTCCTGCTATTTGTTTGCGAAATTCCTCAATTTCATCAGCCGTCAACAATGGTGGATCATCCTCCAAAATCCACTTGCCATTATCAGCAAAATCTTCAAAGCTAATAGGATCATAATTTTTCCCACGAAATGATATCCTACAATTCAATAACTTCTATTTAATTTCTTGTTTAAAAATTTAATTTAATTTCACTTGTAATATCTTTCATACCTTTGATGCAATCTCAAGTTGTATCGAACATATACAAGATCATTCAATCTTTGGTGCTCCATTCTGTTCCTTTTTTTTGAATGAATGAACTCAAACACACTCCAATTTCTCTCGCATCCAGATGAACTACAAGTTTGACCCAACATGCGCACTGCTAACTTTTGTAAATTAGGTGTGCTGCTACCATATGTTATCCACCATTCATCTACAAAAATAATGACACGTGCAGTTTGTGAGTGAAACATGTATCGAATCACAAATGCAAACCTAGTCAAATAACTATAATATTACCGTCTTATATAGTCACAAGATACAACAAATATATTGAGCACAAATGCATCAGTGCATAATGAAATACTACATAAAAAATTTGTACATACACAAAAAATTTAAAAGGCAACAACAAAATTATAACTTCACTGGAACAACATACACACAAGCTAGTAAAATATGCATGAGGCAACTAATCTCTAACAAATAACATAATTTATTAATCCAAATACTAATAAATTATCTGGAGGCATCACTGAACGATTGCGAATGGCAGTACTCCTTCCAAAATCACCTTCAGCATTTCGAAACAACCTCAACTCACTTGTCAGATTGGTCTGCAATCCTAATTTTCCATAAGCTAACCTTTCTATCACGTCATGCACGCCAGAGATGGTTGCTCGATGTTTCGAAATTTCAGTAATATCATACTGATAAGATGGATTAAACCAATATCCTGCTGCATGAAGGTTCTTGCTGAGTTGATTATCCCAACGTTTATCAATTATTTCTAGAAATGGTTGCGCCACCATTTTCTTCCTTTGGAACCTCCGGACAATTTCTTTCTTGGCAGCATGAATAGCACCATACAAGTAACCCATTGCAGGCCTCTCATCACCATCGACAATTCGAAGGACACGAACTAGCGGTTCTGTTATTTGGCAAATTGTTGCACAATTTTTCCAAAACCCTTGATCTAGAACATTTTCTTTGAATTTCTTACCCTTTTTATCTTTTGCATATGCTGATGTTGTCCACTCGCTAGATGTCACCATGGCATGCAATGCATCCTTTTGCGCAAAGATGCTTTGTAGAGCAATAAAATTAGTTGCAAAACGGGTTGGTGCTGGTCGGAGTATTTCTCTTCCTTTAATGAACTGTCTCATCAAATGCAAAGGATAGCAGTGATTGTAAATATACTTCGTTATACTTGATGCTTTATCAACTACTACAACAACTTCAACCAATTTTCCCATATCTGAGAGCATCAAATTTATGCAATGGGCAGCATAAGGTGACCAATAAAGGGTAGGAAATTCTCGTTCGAGGAGTTTACCTACAAATAATGCAAAAATAACACTTCATAGATAGGCTTGGCAAATAATACTTTTAACACTTCAGTTAGATTCATGAATATTGTTCCCACTAATTAAGTAAAAATTTAGGTACGAACTAGTATACCAATAGATGGCATTGTCAGGTCACACAGGTATCGGTTTAGCATTCACCGTTGACCAGAATTTATAAAATAAATAAAATAATATACAAATAATTTACCTGCAGCGACATAATTGCTTGCATTATC
Source organism: Carex sylvatica (assembly GCA_964058845.1). Lineage (NCBI taxonomy): Eukaryota > Viridiplantae > Streptophyta > Magnoliopsida > Poales > Cyperaceae > Carex > Carex sylvatica. The sequence goes on from CAXKVR010000064.1 coordinate 41,956, forward strand.
AGTCACTATGTGCACTACATTTTCAGGACCAACAAATTGCACAACGGCTTTTAATAGCTTGAACAACATTTCTGCAGTTTTGGATACTTCTGTTGCATCAATGGACTTCAAGAACACTGTTCCCTTCGGACATTGCACTAAAAAGTTTATCAATGTTCTTCTCCTTTGATCAGTCCAACCGTCAGCCATTATTGTACAACCAGTCTCCCTCCACACGCTACGGAAACCCTCAACAAATTTTTGCACTTTTTCAATGTTTTTTTCAAGCAAATAACCACGAAGATCATGAAAATTCGGACCTCGATAGCCAGGCCCAAAACTAGCAATTGCATCCAACATAGGTTGATAATACTTAGAGTTAGAAGCATTGAAAGGAATCCCGGCATCAACCATCCACTTAGAAACTCTTAAGTCAACCTTCTCTTTGACTTCTTTTGTTTGCAAAACGCTTTTAAGAGATGGTTGAGCACCCGAAGTGGTACGAGGCATGAAGTACTCACCAACACCAAGTTTTGCTTTTCTTGTCACAACTTCTGACCTCTTTTGGCTAGCATTTAGTTGCCCTACGTTGAAAGCAATGCGTCTGTCCTTGGGTCTAGAACTAGAAGGGGCTGACGGATTGCCAATTTCTTCTTCGTCGTTAGTTAGATCTACATGAGGTTGTTCTTCATCAGAATTCATTTCTTCATCTACCTCATTGAATCTCCTTCTTTTGTTGGCAAACACTTCGATATTCTGTTGCATTTGAAAACGAACCTCTCCTGGTACCTTTTTGCATGGTTGAACATCCCCTTTTACACCGGCTAGATGCTTCTTAAAACGAGTAATACCACCGCCTTGAAATGTTTTCTCACAATGGAGACAAGCAATGGCTTTCATATTTTTATCTTTCACAACAACAATACGTTCAACACAATGTCCCCAAGCTGGATCGGTTTTGCCTCTTGTAGTAGTTTTCGGAGAAGAAGGTGCGACAGATCCATTTGCTTCAAGATTCGACATAGTCTTTGCAAAAAAAAAAAAAAACATGCACCATAATCTGAATCAGTAACTGCTCCTTTTGCATAATTAATAAAACTTTTAACTTAAAATTGAAGAATACTAAATAAAAATTGTTTACTGGAGTTTAATCAGCAACGGCTCCTTTTGCACAATTAACTAACAACTAAGAAATATTATCTATTTCACAATTCAATTTTGAACGGGTCTGATGCATTAGTCTAATTGGTCAGGCTTGAACAATGATGTACCAATATCAGCACGAACCTGGCCGGTATGAAAATCCCTGTAAATTCTTGAAACTTGAGCTTTTGAAGTTATGGATTTAATCAAGGGTACAAAGGGATAAAACTATGAATTTTTCAGCTTTGGATGTGTTGGTTCATGTGCACAGTTTGGGAGATCTAAAAACAGCGAAATGCTGTCATTTTCAGAAATATAAGGGTACCACTGCATATTTTGGCTGACAAGGTTGCTCCAGAGGTTAAACTTTGGTGGAAAGTTTGCTAAAGAGTAGTACTGGTACCGGCAAGTTAAAAGTGTTGGTACTGGTAAGAAGCTTTAATTTTTTCTTTCCCTTTCGCTTTTTTTTTTTCTATTCACTGTTGTGCTTTAAACATGTAGATCACCTTAAGAAAACTAATCCTAATATCTAATCCGAAACCTAAAGCAAACTATATATATACTAAATTGGTGGTAACATAATCTGAATCCTAAAACAATTTGAATTATATCAAATAACGTGGCAATTTAAGCTTGAATATAAAACATTAAAGAAGCAATATAGATCAAATTGTGTTGGCTGTTGTGCTTTAAGCATGTAGATCAAATTTATTGTCAAGTTCACAAATCAATTTGGTATTAACTGGGTTAAGGTGGTACTGGAGCAAAATGCTCTTTGGTTTGAGCATTTCATGAAACATCTTACATGCATGAACAATTTAATAAAATTAAACTAAAGTTGTCATAAAATTACTTACTGTTCTTGATCTCAGTAGCTCCTTTTGTGATTCGGATTCAATTGAAGTCTGAAAAATGATATTAATCCACCACCGAATTAACAATAGAGAGGAGATCAAAGTAGAAGGGGATTTGAATGAGATTTCAGAAAAATAGCTTTCCATCTCTACCACAGAGAGAAGGCAAGAAATCAGAGGAGAATCGGGAAAAGATTTGAGACAGGACAAATTCAGTAGGCAAGAAATCGCACGAGAGAGATTTGAAGAAGAAATATGTTTTAAACCGGGGTTTTACGTCGGTTGAAATCAACGAGTTTTTAATGGAAACCGGGCGGTTTAATCACTTGTTGACGGTTCAATACATAAAGCGATCCAATTGATGAACCGAACCGGACAGGTGACCGGGTCCGGTTTTTTCCGGTTGAACCACCCGGTCCGGTCCGGTTCTGATAACACTGGGCGGTAGGCGAGTACGGAGTTCGGTCCAAACGGGTTTGGGCGAGGGGTTCGGTGGGTAGGCAGTCCGGTCCAGGCAAGTACAGATTTAGCACGATCCGAGTTATCACGAATTTTTTTTCTAAAAAACCGGTTCCAACCCATTTTAACTCCCATTCGGATTATCCGTATACCCTTTCCAAATCCGAGCACGGATTCGATCGGATACGGGTCACGAACGAACTGGTCTGGATTCAACCCCTGGTGCCCATCGGATCTAGTTTGGTTCCGATGGGCAGATCTACCGTAAAATATCATTTCTCATCCAAGTTCTGATTAAAGGGTCTGATGAAATAACGGATTAACGGAGCTTCCCAAAACAAATTTAGTTCACTAAAAGATTTAAACCCGATTGAGAGATGAAATCCACACCGCATCGCATGCTTCCTCTCGCTCTCTCGCTGCGTCGCCTTCTCTCTTGCGTGCACAACTTTGCCGACTTTCTCTCTCGCGCACGCAACCCCCTCGGATCTCTGTCTCTCTCCCGCACAACTCCGCGTCACCTTTCTCTTCCGCACGGCGAGATTCGAAGTCTGGTTATAAGGTATATGCCTCGCAACCTAGAAATCGATCTGTTGCTTATGCTTATCTCGTCTTTCTCTCTTAATTTTATCATATTTCTGTTTTTTTTTTTTAAATCTTAAGCTGCAGTACGTGGTGTGAAAAACAAACAAGTCACTGGTATGTGAGGATGTACAGGGGGCGCCACTGGTAAATTAGTATCAGTTTTGAGAGCTATTTATTTATAAAATTATCCATATATATAGTGGCTATTTACAGTGATTTTGTTAAATTAGCAATCTATATAGTGGCTTATAGTAAAAGATAAGTTTGACATAATTAATTAGATTTTTTCTGATTTTGTTCTTGCATTTATGTAATTGTTGATAATTAGTATAATTGTATAGATAATTACTAGAATATACTTCAAAAAAGAAATGTGTATGATTTGCAAAACATGATTCTCTATTCAGTGCTATCTTAACTCAAGTAACATTTGTAAGACTTCACAATGAGCCTTGATTCTTTTGACATGCTTTGTTATTTTTTCAGTTTGAAATTTCAGCTCTTAAATTTTTTATCTGGTGAAGATACAGGATATTGTTCTACAATTAATAATTCGACAGATTTATTTAAGGTAACCATTATTTACTTGCAGTTTCTTTGTTTCTTAAGATGATAGTATGACATGAAATTCATGGTGACGTGGTGTTTAGCACTTCTACTACCTAGGAAACTAGTTTTTGTTTCATTGAAAGTCATATTAATCTTGTTCAAACTAGTTGACTCTATATTAATTATAATTTTGATGCAAAATATATATATATATATAAGAGCAGAAAGCATCCTATAATATATAATATCTCAAGCCCATACATTTGTATTCTAGTAAATGGCTATACAGCAGCTGTTAATTGGTTGATACAACTGCTATGCTGGTAATACTGCAGCACTATTACATAAGAAACAACCCGAGTATAATCCCTCATTTTATATATATTTTTTAAAGTTTTATTATGGATAAAACCAGTGTAATAAAATGCAGTATATTTTTTTAAAGTTTTATTATGGATAAAACCAATGTAATAAAATGCGGCCTATGCGGCCACATATACGGCCGCATAAAATCCAACTATACGGATTAATATGCAGATTTTAATCCACTTAAAATATTTTATGTATTAACAAATAAAGATCCGGATCCGGATCCTAAAAATTTTAATCAATGACGGATGTCCTATATAAAATCGAAACCCATTCTTATTCCTCATCCGGATTAGTCCAGTCGAGCTATTTATTTCGAGGTTCGCAGCTTCTTTTATAGGGTCACAAGAGATGCGCTTTCTTTGGTTTGGAGGTGTGGGACTAAAAGATTAAATGTACCGGAGTTCTTTGCCTTTCTGAGCGCGCTTTCACTTGCTGAGCGCCACGTGCTTACACACGGTTTCACCTTTATATATTATTTAAAGATTTAAAGAATGAAATGATTGCTAAGTTGCCAAGTTTGCAACAATCTTTCACGGGCCTCCTTGCATGCATATGGATTTGGGCTAAATCTTTGAATACCATTTTAACTCATAAAATATATATTATTATGCATAATTTTTTAGTCTAATAACACATAATATTATTAATATACAGCATTATTTTATTTTATTAACTTTTTAATCCGCATATATAAATCCGCATATGCGGCCGTATACCGTATATGCGGTATGCGGTGACCTTCCGCATATCGCATAGAAACCGCATTTTACAGCACTGGATAAAACAATGAGAATGAACAAGCCTTTCAGACCCATACTGGTATTTCAGAACAATGGACATGAACAACGTCAGTATAATTCTTTTATCATACTATCATGTAACAACTTGTTGGCAAGTAAGTTCTTTAACATCTGATGTCGCTCTAACCCTCTTCCTCTTTCTTGATAATGAAGCGTCTGAGTTTGCAATGTAGGAAATTATGTTGTGTTGATTCTTCTCTGCAAGAGATGCCAAATTTACACAGTTCTGAAAGTGACATGGACTAGGAAGAGCAAGGATTGATTGTATATAGTTACTCTTTTATGTTGTTGTTGTTGTTTAAATTGCATGTAACATTTTGTTGTTGATGTCTAGAATCCTTATTTCAAATTGTGGTAATAACATTGCTCAATGTAATATTTTATTTTTATGACAATAATATCTTTGAAAACAACTCTTTATGTGTCTTTGTGATGCTGTGGATTTTTAGGAAAAATGAATTGTATTGATTCCATTTATCTCTTGGGTCTATATAGGCATTACATTTTCATTCAACACCCTCAATTATTCTATAATTCATATCTTACCAAACGGTCCCTATAGTTCTATATAATGCATAAATATACATAAATCTCAACACTCTCCCTCAAGATGGGCAAAAGATATCAATAAAGCCCATCTTGTCACAGAACCTATCTAGATCTATTGAGCTAAGTCTTTTGATGAGGCAGTCAGCTACTTGATCTCCAACAGCTACATGACTCAGCTCTAATAATCCACTTTCTAGCTTTTCCTTTATGAAGAACCTATCTATCTCCACATGCTTGGTTCTGTCGTGCTGCGTAAGATTGTTGGCGATGCTGATCGCTGACTTGCTATCGCACCACAATTTCATTTGAGCTCCGTGATTCACCTTGAGCTCTTCCAACAACCTTTTTAGTCACACCATCTCAGCAACTCCCAATGCCATAGCCCTGTACTCGGCTTCTGCTGTCGATCTCGCAACAACTAGCTGCTTCTTGCTCTTCCAAGAGACCAAGTTGCCCCCTACGAATATGCAATAGCCATCTGTGGACCTCCTGTCATCTTGGCAACTGGCCCAGTCAGAGTCACAGTAGCCCTCAATGTTCATGTGTCCATTCTGCCTGAAAATCAAGCCCTTCCCTGGTGCACTCTTGAGGTATCTCAGAATGTGATACACTGCGTCCATATGACCCTTCCTAGGATCATGCATGTAGCGACTCGCCACGCTCACTGCAAATGAGATATCGGGACGTGTATGTGTCAAATAGATCAGTCTGCCTACCAGCCTCTGGTACCTCTCACGATCAACCTGTTCTCCTGCCTCTGCACTAATCTTGGCCTTCAGATCAATTGGAGAAACTGCAAGCTTGCACCCCCAACATGCATGTCTCAGTGAGCAAGTCTAGGACATACTTCATTTGAGATAGAACAATCCCCTCTGCTGCACAAGACACCTCAATCCCAAGAAAGTACCTAAGCTGTCCCAGATCCTTCACCTCGAATTCCTTCCCCAATATTGCCTTCAACTGTGCAATCTCCCCCTCATCATTCCCGATAATGATCATATCATTGACACACACAGTTAGCATAGTAATATGGTCACCATGTTGTCTAGTAAACACCGTGTGATCAGCATTGATCTGCTGATAGCTCATGCCTACCATAGCCTTCCTGAACCTATCAAACCAGGCCCGGGGGGACTGTTTCAACCCATAAAGTGACTTCTTGAGTCTGCACAACTTACCTACTGTCTGGTTCGTGCCAAACCCTGATGGAGTCTCCATATACACCTCCTCTAACAAGTCACCATGAAGAAACACATTCTTCACGTCGAGTTGGTGTAACTTCCATCCTTCATTCGCTGCCATAGAAACCAGTGTCCTCATTGTGCTCATCTTCGCCACGGGTGCAAAGGTCTCATCATAGTCGATGCCATAGGTCTGACTGTATCCCTTCGCTACCAACCTAGCCTTGTAGCACTCAATCAGACCCTCTGGATTCTGTTTCACTGTAAAGACCCACTTGCATCCAACAGCCTTCTTGCCTGGTAGTAGTGACACAAGCTCCCAGGTTCTGTTCTTCTCGAGGGCCTCGAGCTCTTCTTGCATGGCTGTTTTCCATTTCGGATCTCCTTTAGTAACCTGCCAATACTTAGGAATATAGATAGTGTCTAATGATGCAATGAACGCTTTATATACCGGTGATATGGGTGAGTAAGAGACAAACTGGGCAATCTCATGCGAAAAACCATATCGATCAGGAGGAATGCCCGCATTCTCGCAATGAGTCCTTCTTACTGATAGGGGAGTGGGAGGAGTAGAGAGTGAAATCATAGCACCTGTGTATTTTGAGTCTGAGGTGGATTGTGTAAATGTCTCAAGAGTCGGATTAGGCAGGGACAAGGAACTTGGGACGGGTGGCACTGTAGGCACGACTCCCTCACTCTGCTTATTTCTTCTCACATACACCTCACGGTATCTCGACTCCCCCTGAGCTCGAGTCCTACCACATTCGGGCCCATTCCTCTCAACTTCTGGCTCACCCGCCAAATCCTCATTTTGTGGCTCAACCTTGGCCGAATCCTCCTTTTCCGGCTCAACCCTAGTCAAATCCTCCTTTTTCGGCTCAACTCTAGCCGAATCCTCCTTTTTTGACTCAACTCTAGCCGAATCCACCAGTGGACAAGGAATACCACCCACACTCACCATTCTCCTCTCACCATCACTACTACTCTTCCCCCTCGCGCCTCATACCTCCTGTATCGAGCGAGTCTCCAAAGGGTGATGTAGTCTCTGAGGAGTAGTAAGGTTCGAACTCGCGGAATGTAACATCCATACTCACAAACAATCTCCTCTCTATCGGACTCCAGCACACATAACCCTTTTGAGTAGCTGAGTACCCCCACAAAGATACACCTCACAGCCCTCGGATCCAGTTTTCCAACATTTTGTCTGTTGTCTTTCACAAAGCACACACAGCCAAATACCCTTTGGAGGAAGAATACCCTCATTATCTCCTTTAAACATCACACGTGGAGTATGCCAGTCCAACACTTTAGATGACATTCTGTTGATCAATTGTGTGGCTGTCAGGACTGCTTGTCCCTACAAATGTTTCGGAACATTCATCGAAATCATCATACTCCGAGTTACTTCAAGGAGATGCCTGTTCTTCCATTCTGCTACCCCATTCTGCCCTGGTGTGTATGGACACGTGGTTTGATGCTGTATTCCTTGGGATGACAAGTACTCTCCAAATGCCCTGTTGGTGTACTATGTTTCATTGTCAGACCTCAATACCTTCACAACTGCACCGTATTGAGTCTGAACCCCTTTGTGAAAGTCCTTGAAGCAAGCAACCACATCACTCTTGTTCTCCATCAGATAAATCCAAGTCACACGAGAAAAACAATCGATGAAGGAGACAAAATATCTGAACCCATTCACAGTAGTCGTAGGACAAGTCCCCCATACGTCTAAATGAACCAGATCAAAGGCATGAGAACTCCTACTTCTTGAGCTTACATACGAACTCCTTGTATGTTTCCCAAACTCACATCCATCATATACAAGTTTATGTTTGTCAGCTTTCTCATACTTTGATAGATACAAACGTTCCAGTAGGCTGAAGGAAGAGTGCCCCATCCGTCGATGAATCAGAAGCAACTCATCCTCCACGCTCACCACAAATCCTCCTACCCCCACTCTATCGACCACAGATGTCAGCGCTGTGTCCATCCCTTTTCTATCCATGTACCACAACCCATCACGCCATGTACCAGTCCCAAGTATCCGACCTATCCCCTTCTCCTGGAAGACCATCTTCGGAATATCAAAGGTCACGATGCATTTCTGCTCACGGATAATAGCACTAATGGACACTAGGTTTACCGGAAAGGAATGAGCATGCAACACATTGGTCAGAGTCACTGAGTCAGTACATTTTACGGTACCCTCACCAACTACGGGCTGAGCCGTACCATCTGCGATCTGAACGCTCTCTGGGACTGCTAGGTGAGTATAGGAAGAAAACTCCCCAACAGTACCAGTCACATGGCGAGACGCACCAGAGTCGACTATCCAATCTGGTGATCTCGTCGTGGGTATAGAGGCTAGAGCAAGGGTATCATGAGTACCTGTAGTTATGTGGGCAAGAGAAGCAAAGTTACCCCTGGATGAAGTAGAGGTTGATGCATCATCTCTCACGCTCTTCACATCACCTATCAGCTTCTGCCTGTTCATGAGTCCCTGAGAATAGGCCTTCATGAGTGCCTGATCTTCCTCTGTAAGGTCCCCACCAGCTTCTTCTTCCTCCTTTGCAACCATCAGATGTGTCCGATTGCCTTCTCTTCCACCTCTCCAACCTCCACAGCCGCAACCACGACTCCCAGACTTCCCCCTCCCACCTGTATCTCTCTCGTTTGGTGGCTTAGGGCAAGTCTGCTTTAGGTGACCTACCTCACCGCATCTGTAACACCGTCGAGGCTCGCCTCTGAACCCTGTGTTACCTGTGTGACCTGAGTTGGATACCGCTAGTGCTGACTTCACCCCTGGAAGTCCTGCTGCCCCAGCCTGTAGCCTAATCTGAGTCTCCTCCTCATGCATTGATCCGACTCAGATCTACGCCTCACGTATCAATCCAAGTCCTAATCCTTCCTATTACTCTCTGAGACCCGATCTTACACTGTTAAGATCGATACCCACATCATCTCCTCCTCTTCTTCTTCTTCTTGACCAGATCTTGATCTATCTCATCAAGATTCGAGTTCAAAACCCGATCAAACCTCGATCCAAATCCGCTTCTCAGGTATCGTGGGGTAGAGCCCCCCCACACCGGCCAATCAACACAAAGAGGCTACCTTTGGTGGTCGGTCGACTCTAGAAGAAGAGAAGACTGAGCGGCGGAAGAGAAGAGAGGAGCGGCGAGGTACTGTAGCGGCTAGGGTTAGGTTTAGGTTTTTAAGGCTATGATGCCATGTGGTTTATTTAGGAAAAATAAATTGTATTGATTCCATTGATCTCTTGAGCCTATATAGATGTTACATTTTCATTCAACACCCTCAACTATTCTATAATTCATATCTTACCAAACGGTCCCTATAGTTCCATATAATACATAAACATACATAAATCTCAACAGATGCTATGCAAGTATTTTTTGTCATGCTTGTATTTCTATTTCTATTTTTTGTCATGCTTGTAAATGATATATATTGTTGATGTTTAAATTGCTGTTACCAATGCTCAGTATTTGAGTTGCACTAACTTTATAATTTAGAAGAGTTGAAAACTTAGAATCTTATAAAGAAATCATCCAGAGAAAAGAATATTATGTATTGATTTAGCTTCACGACAGTGTAATGGACATGCATATATGAGCAACTACAACTATCAAACATAACATCACAACAATAATTAAATATCAAGCACAATATTCCATCAGCAACTACCAAACAAATAAAATAAAATAAAACAAAAACAACAGACACAACATAACATGACAATGTCAAATTTATAAACATAAGTTTGAATACAGGAAAAATACACATTCTTAGCATAAAATCACAACTAAATTTATAAACAAGAGCTTGAATACAGAAAAAGAAAATCATACACATTAGGAATTATAATTTCCAATAAAAATTACATTACATATATATTATCTTATCTCTGACTCTTTAATCCTTTGTCTTCTATTATTCTGTACCATCTCATCTCTAGTTGTCTCCGAGTGGATCTGCTCTATGATAGTGGATCGACAAATAACAGAAAGACCAAAGAACCATTTCATAGTCAGAAATCAACTAAAAATATTTACAAAAAAAAACATGTTAATTACTGCCAAAAATCAATTATACAAACTATAAGAAACACACATTGTTGATCAGGAAAAAACTTCTTCTATACCAGATTGGAAACCAAATCCATGAGTAATTAGTGATTTACCAAATTCGAAAACCAAATCCATGAGCTAACATATGAAGCAAAACTATTTCACGTGCCATCATAAATATCTGAGAAAATAGCATAATTTATTCATTAAAAAGGAATATTTCTAAAGTTACATCATAGTTGAACTTTATACAAATTAACTCAAAACCATTTTTCTTGATTAAGGAAGCCTATAGGACCGTAACTTACCCATATGTCTAATTATGTGGTTCATCCATTTCTTTTTGTATTTTTTACTTGATTCCTCAAAAAGGTTGAGCCAAGTAAACCGTTGGTGAAAACTTATGATACCAAAGAAGTTTTAGGTTACCCATTTGGACCTGTACTGGTACAGTGCAGAACAAATCCTAAATATAAATTGCTTGTGTGGAAAATACAAATAAAAAAGCAGTACAATAACAAAATTCAACAGCATAGCTATGTTTAGACCAGAAAGAATGATAATAAATTCCCAAATAAAACAAAATTCAACAATATGGCTATATTTACACTGCAAATAAAACATTGTAATAAAAGAAATGGTTCAAAAATAAATTGTATTGATTCCTTGGTTCTCTTGGGTCTTTATAGGCATCACAAATTACATCCGTAACCCTATACTTTCTTATAAGTCATTTCTTACCAAAAGGACCCTATAACTTCTATTAATGCATAAACATACATTAAATCTCAACACTCCCTCTCAAGATGGACAAAAGATATTCATCAAGCACATCTTGTCACAAAACCTATCTAGATCTATTGAGCTAAGTCATTTGGTGAGACAATCAGCTACTTGATCACCAGTAGCTACATGACTCAGCTCTAATAGTCCACTTTCTAGCTTTTCCTTTATGAAGAACCTATCGATCTCCACATGCTTGATTCTGTCATGCTGCACAGGATTGTTAGCAATGCTGATCGCTGACTTGCTATCGCACCACAATTTTATTTGAGCTCCATAATTCACCTTGAGCTCTTCCAACAACCTCTTCAGCCACACCATCTCTGCAACTCCCAATGTCATAGCCCTGTACTCGGCTTCTGCTGTCGATCTCGAAACAACTGCTGCTTCTTGCTCTTCCAGGAGACCAAGTTTCCCTCTACGAACATGCAGTAGCCAGATGTGGACCTCCTGTCATCTTGGCAACTGGCCCAGTCAGAGTCACAATAGCCCTCAATGTTCATGTGTCCATTCTACCTGAAAACAAGTCCTTCCTCGGTGCACTCTTTAGGTACCTCAGAATGTGATACACTACATCCATATGGTCTTTCCTAGGGTCATGCATGTAGCGGCTCACCATGCTCACTACAAATGAAATATCGGGACGAGTATGTGTCAAATAGATCAATCTGCCGACCAGTCTCTGGTACCTCTCACGATCAACCTGTTCTCCTGCCTCTGCACTCATCTTGCCCTTCACATCAATTGGAGAAACTACAAGCCTGCACCCTAACATGCATGTCTCAGTGAGCAGGTCTAGCACATACTTCCTTTGGAACAGAACAATCCCTTCGGAGGCACGCGCCACCTCAATGCTGAGAAAGTATCTAAGTCGCCCCCAAGTCCTTTACCTCAAACTTCTTGCCCAATCTCACCTTCAGCTGAGCAATCTCACTCTCATCATTCCAGTGATAATCATGTCATCCACATATACGGCAAGCATAGTGGTGTGAGCTTCTCGTTGCCTAAAAAGCATTGTATGGTCTGCATTGATCTGCCGATACCCCATGTCTACCATAGCCTTCCTAAATCTGTCAAACCAAGCTCGAGAGGATTGCTTCAACCCATAAAGATACTTCTTGAGTCTGCACACCTTACCCACTGTCCTTTTCGTGCCAAAACCTGGTGGTATCTCCATGTACACCTCCTCCAATAAGTCACCATGAAGAAAAATATTATTCACATCGAGTTGGTGTAACTTCCACCCCCCATTCGCGGCTAAGGAAACCATTGTTCATACTGTGCTCATCTTCGCCACGGGTGCAAATATCTCATCATAGTCTATACTATAGGTCTGACTGTACCCCTTTGCCACCAATCGGGCCTTGTACCGCTCGACCTTCCCTTTTGGGCTTTGCTTCACTGTGAAGACCCATTTGCATCCAACGACCTTCTTGCTAGGTGGTAGTGACATGAGCTCTCAGGTTTTGTTCTTGGCGAGGGCCTCAAGTTCCTCTAGCATGGCTGCTTCCCACTTTAGATCCTCCTTAGCACCCTACCAACACTTAGGAATGGAGACAATGTCCAAAGATGCAATGAATGCTCCATGTACAGGTGATATGTGTGAGTAAGAGACAAATTTGGCAATGTCATGTGGAAAATCATATTAGTTAGGAGGAATGCCTGCATTCTCGCGAGGAGTTCTCCTTACCGATAGTGGGAGGAGTAGAGAGATGAATCATATCACCTGTGTATTCTGAGTCTGCGGTAGATGGAAAAGGTGTCTCAGGAGTCGAGGTAGGCAGGAACAAAGGACTTGGCACAAGCGACACTGTAGGTACTGTTTCCTCGTTCTCCTTTCGTCTCCTCGTGTACACTCTCAGCTCCCCCTAAGCCTGAGGTCCACCACCCTCGGGATCAATCTCCCCCTGATTCAGCACAACAGCCGGCTCTATAACCGGCACAACAGTCGATTCCACCACAATTGGACAAGGGATAGTCCCTACACTCACCATCTATTGCATCTCACCACTACTACTACTCTCCCCCTCTCACCTCGTACCTCTTGTATCAAGCGAGTCCCTAAATAGTGAGGTAACATCGGAAGTTCTTCTCAATGGAGCTCCAACACATATACCCCTTTTGGGTAACCGAGTATCCCACAAAGACACATTTGACCGCCATTGGGTCCAGTTTTCCCACATTGAGTCTTTTGTCCTGCACAAAACAGATACACCCAAAGGTCCTCAAAGGAAGGATATCCTCATTCTTACCTTGCCACACCTCAAACGGAGACTTTCACTCCAATACTCGTGAGGGTATCATATTGATCAGTTGGGCAGCGGTCTTGACTGCTTGCTCCCACAAGTACTTTGGTACCATAGCGAACATCATACTCCTACCTACTTCCAGGAGATGTCTATTCTTTCGTTCTCCTACTCCCATTTTTCTCAGGTGTGTATGGACAAGTGGTCTGATGCTTTATTCCCTTGGATGACAGATACTCCCTAAAGGCCCTATTGGTGTATTCTGTCCCATTATCAGACCTCAATACCTTTACAACTGCTCTATATTGAGTCTGAACCCCTTTATGAAAATCCCTAAAGCATGAAAGAACCTAACTCTTGTGTTTCATCAAATAAAGCCAAGTCACACGAGAACAACAATCAATGAAAGTCACAAAATATCAAAAGTAGGTGTAGGACAAGGTCCCCATACATCAGAATGTATCAAATCAAAAGTACTAGAACTCCTAGACCCAGAACTAACATAACATAAGAACTCCTAGTGTGCTTGCCCAACTCACAAGTATCACAAACAAGTTTATCTTTATTAGCTTTTTCAAATAAAAGGGGATACAAACGACTCAAAAGGTCAAAAGAAGGGTGGCCCAAACGACTGTGGTGGAGTAGCAACAAGTCTTCCACACTACTCCCAACTCCTCCAGAGCTCTCCACAATTAATGAAAGGGCTGAGTCCATCCCATCTCGATCCATGTACCATAATCCACTATGCCATGTACCAGTCCCGAGCCTCATGCCCGTCCTCTTCTCCTGGAAGATCACCTTAGGAATATCAAAAGTAACAACACAATTTAGTTGGAGGATAATTGCACTTATAGATAAGAGATTTACGGAAAAAGAAGGAGTATGCAAAACATTGGACAAAGTCAGAGAGTTGGTACATTTTACTGTACCCTTACCAACTACAGGCCGGGCTGTACCATCGGCTGTTGGATGCTTTCTGGAGCTGCTAGGTGAGTCTAGGAAGAAAACTCCCTAGCAGCACTCGTCACATGCCTAGACTCACCAGAATCAACTATCTACTCGGCTGATCTAGTTGTAGGAATAGAGGCAAGAGCGGGTGAATCACAAGTACATGTGGTTGACTGAGCAGACAGAGCAAAGTTACCCTTGGATGAAGATGAGGTGGATGCACTATCTCCCACACTCACTGCCTTCTGCTTCCTCAGCATCTGAGAGAACCCATCCAAGAGTGCCTGATCCTCCTCAGTGAGATTCCCACCAGCTTCTTATTTCTCATCTGCAACCATTAGATGTGCCCGTTTACCTCCTCTTCCACCTCTCCTACCTCCACGGCCGCAACCACGACTCTCAAACTGCCCCCTTCTACCTGTGTCTCTCTCCTTGGGTGGCATAGGGCAAGCCTGCTTCAGGTAACCTACCTCACCACAGTTGTAGCACTGTCGAGTCTCGCCTCTGTACCCTATGTTACCTGAGTTGGAGACTGCTAGAGCTGACTTCACCTGTGGAAGTCCTCCTTCCCCAGCCTGCAGTCCAATCCGGCTCTCCTTCTGTATCATAGCCGAGATCGCCTCATCCAGTGAGGAAATCTTCGACTGAGCTAGTAGCACCGTACACCTTGGCTCAAATGCCGGGTTCAACCCCCTCCTAAAGTGCATAGTCCTCCTCTGGACTCTATCATCTTCTTTCTTGCACACGGGGTCCTTGCAGCACGCGGGTGGTGAGAAGAGATCATTGTCTACCCACAGTCGCTCCAGATTTGCGGCATACTCATAGATCTCTCTCTCTCTCTCTCTGTGTCACTGCTTCTATCTCCCGCTCGATTTGGAACACCCTCAAGTTGTTGTCGGCTCCTACATAGATTCTCTGCAGCTCCCCCCAGACATCACTCACGGCCTCTATGCCATCCACCGTGATAGTGATAGACGTGACCATCGAGTTCAGAAATCAGGCTATGAGTAGTCTTTCACTCATTGTGCTCAACTTAGTCCTTCGCTGGTTCTCCCTTCTCACCTGTCAGATACCCCTTTAGGTTCCTTCCTGATAGAGCCCTCTTAACCCGACGCGACCAACTCAAATACGTGGCTGATCCATCAAGTTTCAGCTCCACATTCTGAAGATCTAGCTTGACCTGCACCTGAGCAGGTGCTGAGATAGCAGTCTTCGTCGAGGCACTAGCTCCCTGTATGAGCCCGACCAAGACCTTCAGAACCTCAGGATCGATCTTCCCTAGACACTCCAATTCCGTACCTCCTATACCATCTCCTGACATCCTCAGACACACAGATCCAAGTCTCAATAACACACGATCTTGATCTGAAACCTCATTTTACTCTTAACCCGATCTTGATCTTATCTCATCATAACCCGATCTTGATCTTATCTCATCAAGACGAGATCCACATCATCTCCCCCTTTCTTCTTCTCCTTCGTGACTCGATCTTGATTTAACGCATCAAGAATCGAGCTCAAAACTGATCAAAAAACCCGATCAACCCGCGTCTCGGGTATCATGGGGTAAAAGACCTCCACGCTGGCCAAATCAACACCCGAAACCTACCTTTTAGAGGTTGGCCGGCCCTAGAAGTGGTGGCACGGCCTAGTCAAACTGAGAGATAGGTCAAACCGAGAGAGAAAAGAAAAACACTTGGCTGCAGCTGGTGGCTGCTGGTCGGACAAGGGAGAGGTGGATCAGAGCAGTAGAGGGGCGGAGGGGTGGAGCTCGGCCTAGGTCATCTCAAAGGCGGATCTGAGCAGTAGAGAGGCGGAGCTTAGCTAGGGCAGGGCAGAGGTCAGGTGGCCGGTCGGAGCTCAGGTAGGGCCCAGCAGGGTCAGGTGACCCGCTTGGAGGGAGGCGGAGCTCCGGCAAGCCTAGCGGTGGTGGGCGGACCTCTTCTGCTTTAGATCGGATCTAAAAAAAAAAAAAAAATAGGAAAAAAAAAGGCTAACTTAAATTTAAAGCTCTGATATAAAAAAGAAATGGTTCAAAAATAAATTGTATTGATTCCTTAGTTCTCTTGAGTCTTTATAGGCATCACAAATTACATCTGTAACCCTATACTTTCTTATAAGTCATTTTTTACCAAAAGGATCTTATAACTTCTATTAATGCGTAAACATAAATTAAATCTCAACAGTAATTATTTTCAGGCAGAAGACTATGACTTATCAAGAAAGCTATTACAAATGTCAGCTTGTGCAGAGTCAATTTTGTGTAGACTGTCTTTATACGAGGTTAGTTAACTACTTTTCCCTGGTGCTCAATTTGTAATTGACTTAATTTATTTTATAAACTTGTGCAAAGTATGGTCTAAACATAGCCATAGTCTTTAACAATTATCTAAATAAAATCCTAACAAATTTGAAATTCCCACTCGATTCTATTAAACAGCTATGAAATCTACATTGGTTCCTCCATTTTTTTCAAATATATTCATACAAACTGTGAGATAATGATCGGCATTAAACTTTATTTCAAATTATCAGTAATTGAAAAGTAAAAGTTAAGGTTTTAAGCATACCTCAGAATTAGGAACGATTGATTGGAGCTTTAAAATTGGAAGGAGAGAGGTAAAAGATAAGAGAAAGGGAGGTGCTATTCTACACGCACAATTTGAACAATTGAGCGCTTATCTCCTTAAATTCCTGTTTTACCCTTATTCTCTCTCCGACTTAATTAGAAAACGAAGAAGACGGAGGCGGATCCACTTTTACTCAGTGACCTTCTTTTTATAACACAATTAATAAAGGAATCAATAAAAAAAATTACTAAAAGGACCAAGAAAAATAACTAATAATTTGAAGCGTGCATATATTTTCCTAGAAACAGAAAACCTCTTCTATACATTTTTTGTGTGTGCTCACACAGCCCTTAGGCCAATTACAACAACTTTTCAATTTGAAAACTAGGAGATGCAAAGTCATTTCTTTCCTAACTATAAATTCTTCCCTGATTTGCCAGTAGGTGTGCAGTTTTGATTCTGTGATCTTCTCTGGTATAATATTGATTTTTGAAAGACTCTTTATACTCTGATTGCAAAATCCAAGTCTGCCATATTTCCTTATAAGATCTCCGGTCGTATATTTGAGACGAGTCATGACACAGCAATGTTATATTTTCCCGACAATCTGATAATACAATTGCTGTACCATTTTCCTGTTTTACCAGCAACCTATGCCCTTCCAATATTGCCCATGCCTCATCCTGGCTAGCACTGAGCACTTGGATTGATTGTGATAACATTCTATGACCACCCTTCTCTAATTAGATATAGGCCAATTCCAGCCTCTCCGGATGGCACCGCGACCCGTGAATGTAGAAGACAAAGGAGCCTACCACCAGAATTCTAAACAAGTCGTACTCTAGCATAGACTTGAAATGCCCATGTAAGTGACATCAAGTAAACTAATACTCTCATGTACATCACTAATGTGGAGTACATGCTCCTGCTTTTATTGACAACCATCATAATACCCAAACATATATGTTTGCAGCATCTACTACATCAATTCAATTCGTATTTTATATTTTTATCTTTAACGAAGATGAAAACATACACCCGTCAACAACATTTAAGATAATCTGAACCATATAATGTATTGAAATTAATCACTTGATTGAGATGGTTGGTAGGGGATTTCATAAGTTTCCATATCTTTCAAATCATGTCTTTGTATTGATTGAACGTTAGCCCAGACTTTTGTTCCTTCAATTAACTATATGGTACTTTGATCCCTGTCTACTCCTTCAGCAAAAATAAAACATCTAAAACAAAAATACCAGGATGATGAAAATGTTTTCTCTTAAAGGTAACCTTGAGACTCCTTTCAGGGGTGGCTATCGGGTGCCAGCGCTGGCTTGTCAGAAAAGTTTTTAACATCCACTCAAAACTTGTAAACAATTGAATAATTAACACAACAAACTTTGGGTCCTTTTATTAAATTCTCTTTGTTTCTAAATTTGCAATTGACATAGAAAATTCCTGAAATGACATCAAATAAAAATCATGTTGGTTTTCACTTTTCACCATTGTTGTTAGAATCTGAGGTATGAGTCAAAAAAATATATGTACATTTCAAATTCTTAATTTTTTTCCTTTCCTTTATTGGTTCTTTTATTAATTAAGTTATTAAAATAAGTGAAAGAATAAAATTAGGTTGCTTATTTTATTAATCGTTTCTTCATTTTCTAATTAAGTCGGAGAGAAAGGGTAAAACGGAAATTTAAGAAGCTTAACGCTCAATTGTTCAAATTGTTCGTGTAGAATAGCAGCTCCCTATTGAGAATATATTGATCATTTTGCAATTAATTACGCAGGAGATCACAAATTTATGAGAAATGCCACAAACTAACACCGAGACAAACTAATCAAAGACCATAGCAATCTCTAGATAAACATCAGTATATCCAATATTACAAAAAGAAATATAACAAAGGTCAGCTTGACAAGGAAACTGGCACACAACAAAACATTAGTTATTTTTGGTAATTAAAACTAGCATTGTTCTTCAGTTGGGTTATAGACAACTTATATGAACCTAGGATAACATTCTATGTTAAAGTGTTCACTCGTCTTAGCCCACACCACACCTACATTAACTAGACATGCGTCCCCCTTGAAAGTCTTCACGTTCTGGAAGCTCGGGTATGTAAATTTGAAAGTCTCATTTTTAGCAATCGGCTGATCTTGTGAGCCCATTATACTGCTTTGCCAGATGTTCACAGTGATGGTGACATCTGAACCAAATGGATGTACAGTTGTAGATCTTGAAAGAGGAATTTTCATGGTGTTATCCTTGTAAGGACTAACATCTAAGAGGATACCTTCAATTTTATCCCTATTGAATAGGACGCTTCTAGCCCTCTCACCAAGCTTTGAATTTTCAACCGTTATGCAACCGTAGACTACCGCTGAGGTAAATTGACAGTCTGTGAGCGAAACCTCAGCACGAGCCTCCACGCCATCCCCATAAACAGCAAATTCCACCTCTATTGGACCAAATCGGCTTTGAATCCTCTTGGACAAGAACGTGTCATACACCCCCCTTATATCATCCCATATCTCCGTGGCGGCCCAGGACACCATTTTGTCATAATCTTTGAACTGATCGCTGCAAGTTACATATTTAAATAGATGGGGAACAAGAAGTACATCATCATATGCCTCTACGGCCATATTGGGACCTCTCAGCTTAACAAAACCCTACAGTAATGAAACAAGCAATTGCATTTTAATGTCAATTTAGCTATACTCATTGGCTAATCAATATAGTACAAGATTAAGAGATCAAAATATGAATAAACAATTTATTATGATAGATATATATTACGATATACAAATTAAACCACTTGTAATCTTATCAAAACTAATTTTACTATTTATTTCAGTGGAAAGAAAAGAGAACCAAATTAAAATAAATTGAACAAAATAACCTCAGGAGTAATATTCAAAGGACCCCCCTGTTTCCGGCTAAAGACGACATAACTTTTGTTCATCAAGATGCAACCATACACCTGGTCAAAATCATGTTGATTAAATTCAAGGAATTTCACTGAAAACACTCCATGAGGTTCCTTGGCATGTTGATATACCTCAACATAGGCAGCTGCTGCTGGTCCACAATAACACTTTGACTGGCCTCCACTGGAGGAAATCTGCTAATTCAAACTGACGTTATATACTAATCCATCAAATTTTATAAAGAGAGAGGTTGACTTAGGATTTTGACATGAGAGGGAAAAGAGAGAAAGACCTGGTGTGCACGTCAGTTTGGTACTCAACACGAGGCACTTTGGAATCCCTGAAGCAGTCCATCACATTGCTTCTTTGAGGCCTAGGATCCCCTTCTCCAGCTTGGGCATCTATGAAATTGGCTACCAGAGAAGCAACATCCTCTTCTTTCATGAGGTGGTCGGGTCCATCTCCATCTAGGGTTTGACAATCAACCCAACTGACCATCAGTACCACCTTTCCACAGCCACGGTTGGGAATGATAATAGACCCTTTAGTAGAGCCTAAACTAGTATTGAACTTCACTGTCTCTTCAATGACTAATATATTATCAGGTTCAATACCTACTTCTATACTCACATGAACAAGCAAAGATGATTGACGTGGAACTGCTGTTACCCTTCTTGACAGAGGGAGAGGGACCAACTTGTCAGGTTTGAGACCGACACACTCTTTGCTCAATTTATGGAAGAGAATGCTCTTAGCGTTAGATTCGGTAAGAAAACTATTTGATGCACACACCATCCCGTGAACCTGTATGAGAGCATCTTCTCCTTCATAATCAAAGTCAACAAAATAAACATTCAAATGCACCTCTACAGCATCATGATAGACTGCAAAGCTAATATCAAGATATTTTCTGAATAAGCACTCCATAGACCGGCAGATAAGTCCATCCATGTAATCTGATTTATCTTCCCACAAACGGATTTGAGTTCTATGCATAGTACAACAAGTGCGATCAAAGAACCAAACAAATATGTCTATGTTATCTTCGACTGGTATGCTACGCCTCGGGCCTGATAGAGTGACATGACCCTGTGAGTATTAACAAAGAACATGATAATTACATCAATATTATAGGAAACTAAGAAACTTATTGACAGATGTTCTTTTAAAGTGTTTTTACATGGTTTAAGGTGGATGCTTTTTGAACTATAAGATTGTTAAATAGGGCGGAGATATTGACAGAAGGGCTGGTATGATAAAAAATAAAATTGTAGGTTATGTTAGTGTGACTGAAATGAAAGATTTAACTCTCTAGAAAGAAAGACATCTGAATTAATTTGCAGAAGCTGTAGGGCCTCGTCATCAAAGATGACAAAATCTTGGTTGTAATCTTGGTTGCAGCTGCAGAGGAAAATGACACCAAAAAAATCTCTATAGTCACGGTAGTCACGTGGCTCGAATTCTTCGTCTCTCATGACAACTGAAAACACCTCGATCCGTGCACGTGCTGCTGCGACGTCTGCACAAAAACTCGCTTAAGGTCTATACACAAATAGACAAAGAATATGTGAGAGAGATGTAAAATCGTACGATTGGTGTGCTTCATCGGTTCCCATTCGGTTGCTACCGTTAGCCCTAGACGCGAAGGGTTCTTCTCCAGTTACCATTCGGTTGCTTCCGTCAGCGCCAGACGCGAAGGGGACTTCTTCGGTTAGCATTCGGTTGCTGCCGTCCGCCCTAGACTCAAAGGGGTCTTCTCCGGTCACCATTCGTCGGTTGCTGCCGTCAGCTCTAGACGCGAAGAGGTCTTATCGGAAGGATTGCAGAGGTGGGTTTGCGTCGCGTATATAATTTACACAATTTGTCGTGGTGAAGTAGAATGTTCCTATGATTCCATTTTTACGCACCCGCAATTCAATGGGCCATTAGACTTTTAAAAGCCGAGTGGGTGAGCTTGCGGATTTGTGCCTACCAGTCTTTCACCGATAACGCGGCCCATTTCCTTGTAGCCTAGAACTTTCTTGTAAAAATCTCATTCTCCAGAACTTGCTTGTTATTTATGTCGTAAAAGTTAAAAGTAAGATTATCATATGTAAACAAACAAACAAAATTATCTCTGTCATTTAGTAAGATTGAGAACCATGATTAAAGATTTGTTCAGAAGAAGATATAAAAAAATTAGCTTACCGTTTTTTCTTAACAAATTTATATCCGCAAATAAAAAAAAATACAAACTATTACCGATATAAAATTATTTTATGAAAAAAAAAATTTATTAGAACTGTAGTAGTTGCAATTTTTCAAATATTGGAATCTTCTGACATGCCGTTATTTGAATTGCCTCCCACATTATTATTTTCCTCATGAACTTGATTATCAACTCTATTTTTTTAGTCTCATGACTAACCACCATGTTCAACACAATGTAGCTCGTACAATCGAATTTGTTCATACAACAACAACCACAATACTTTTCTTATTTTGTATATGTTGCCATTTACTAAACTTTAATATAAAACCGGTTATAAATGCGTGAGATAGTGTTTGCCAACAATTAATATTGTTGCTCGATAATATCGATGCTACACATGTTTCCATCTATTCTTTCTATAAGGTTATACATATGATTTCTTTTTAAATTGTTATGTAATTTAATTTTTAGTCCTATTATGTTTACTATTATTAATTATTATTTAATTGTGTGTATTTAATTTAAAATCGGCTAACAATTAGTGAAGAACTGACTTGACCTAATAATGCAATTTCATGTAGAGATCTATTTTTCAACTTGAAAATTAATTATGTATTCTCCTTGATTTTTTTTTATTTCTCTAGTTTAGCACTGATAGTTTTATCCCTCTACCTCACTGGTGCAACAATGCGAACTCAAGATGACAATATTGCCCGCCACTCAAAAACTTTTTTTATCTTATTAGTACAAAGATATTAGATAAAATTAATGTATAATTTATCTTACGAAGAGTTATGGGGGAGTAGGGTGGCAGAACCGAATTGAACTTACTCTAGGTTTGAGTTTGATTTGAATAAGATTCAAACTGAATCTGATTTGATTCGTTAGAATCAAATCCATTTCGAATCGAATTAATTGCGAACTATACATTTTTCAAATCGAACCTGAATCGAATCAAATTAATTGCGAACTACACATTTTTCGAATTGAACCCGAATTGAATCACAAACTAAATTATTTTTTAGCAGCCCTAGTTGTACCGGTACTTTATACATTTATTTTTTCTCACAGGACAAAATTCACATGGCTTCCTTTCACCGGTATGAAATGAGTGTTTTTAAGTTGAAAAATTGTTCATGAAAAAATACATCACAATAAATAATCGTAAAAAGATGATTAAGTACAAGAGCTGAAATATGCAGTAAAACAAGTAATCGTACCTCGAGTGCTCACTCGATCAAACCCTCGATCGAACCATCTAATGGAGTGAGAATCCAAAAGGTAGAGAAGGCGGAGGAGACATGGCCGAAGAGAGAGGAGAAACAATCATCTAGGCTGGAGAGAGGAGTAATGGCCGGAGAGACAACCAGTCGCCGAGAGCATCGGCTAGGTTTTAGAGCGAGATAGAGAGTGAGTTAGGGAGAGGTGGAGAGAGAACTAGGTTATTGAGATTTAAGAGCGATGGAGCGTCGACTAAGTTAAATTATAACTCTCTATGTTGGGTTTTAATTTTATCAGGTAAATGAACGGCCGATGTTATTATGAGATTTGAACCATAAAAGTTCGCGAACTCATTTTGATTGAGTCAGACTAGATTTGAGTTTGGTTTGAATTAATTTTGAACTAAATCTAATTTGGTTCGTTTCAATTCAAATCCATTTCGAATTGAATTAAACTCAAATCAAATTCGAATCGAATCACAAACTACGAATTTTTTTGCCAGACCTACGAGGGACATAGGATTAGAATAGTTGTTGAGATAAAAAGAGAAAGTTGAATATCACGAGATTATTATTCATTTTTTTATTTAATTTTTGGACATTTGATAATCTGCATCATTTTATATGCTTATCTTTTGTATAAAATTGGACTATTAACCAAACAACAAATACACATATAACTTTTGTATCAAATTGAAAAGGGTGTGGAACTTATCCGAAACCCTTTGGACCATCTTTGTCTAAAGAGGTGCGGATACCGTATATATGATGCTAAATTGCTAATCAATTAAACTGTAAATTAATTGTTCTTTAATGAAGAATAAAGTATTTTCTTTGCATTGTAAATCCAAATGCAATATGTACTTAAAATCTCCAGTATCCTAAAAATGGATGACTCTATTATCTTCTCAAATGATGTATTTCTTATCAACTGGATGGAATCAATTGGTTCAATTAAAAATGCATATTTTCCTATTTCAGTTTGTTACTATTCGTATATTAATGTAAAATTGAAAATAACATAGTCTAATATTAAGTAAATAACAATTTTAGGCTCGTAAGTTAGTGAATTTTATATACAATATTATAAATTTCTTCTATTGTAAATAAATTTATTTATTAATACTAATAATTATGAACTATGAGATTGTGAAATAAACTATTGTGCCTATTTTAAGTACTCATTTTTCAATATAATATAAATAATAGGAACAATAGTTTGTTTCACAATATTCGTAATTCAGAATTATTAGTATTAATAATAAATTTATCTATATTGGAAGAAATTTCCATTATCATATAGATAATTTATTAATTCACTCAAACTAAACTGTTATTTACTTAATATTAAATTATGTTTTTTTTTTTTTGAATTTTTAACAAAAACAATTTCTTCTATCTGAAATATGACATATCATAAATAGAATAATGGAGGCCTCCAGTTTTTGGATAATGGAGATTTTAAATAACATGTTATAAGTTGGATTTACAACGTTTTTAAATAAGGAATGACTTTATTGCATCATTAAAGGGTAAATCACGGTTGGAATTAATTAGCACCAATTTAAATCATGCGGTATCCACACCTCTTTGGACGAAGATGGTCCAAAGGGTTTCGAATAAGTTCCGCACCAATTGGAAAATTATTAAAACAAATAATACAACACAAGTTCAATCAAAGTTTGCATTAGAACGTTCTTAAGTTGAAAATTATTATTTTCTACTTTCTGACAAATGCTGGGTATGATGTTGTACTTCAGCATCCTAGCCAATCAACACGTACTTCTCATTTTTTTTAACATGTTTGATTTGTTTTCAATTTCAAGATGGAGCTAGTGAGAACAAAAGACAAAAAAAAAGGGAACAACAAAGAAGCCAGAGGCCCATGCACACATGCCTCTTGAGCTATTGATCCAAATAGATGTACCGGTGGATGTTCTCAAGTCATTTTTCTTGTTGCCTTCCATGGCTATGTAGGGGCAGCGGGGCTGACGAGGTGCGCTTCTAATCACTTCTCTGATTTTTATTTAGTGGTCAATCATAGTCCTTGAATTTGCAGTGTGGTTCTAGGATCTCATTTTATTAATACGAATTAGGTTCAACAAAGCTCATAATCCTCTATTTTCAACTGAGCCTCTATAAGCTCTGAATTGATCCTTGGAAATCCTCACTAGTTGAAACACAAGACAACAAGAAGTTCATTAAATTACCCTGACTTTGTTTTCTATAGTTGTTACAAGTTAGAGATGAAATTGGCAACATCTATCAACATTTACTTTACTCCAAAATAATTCCAAAATTATGGTGCTAAGTGCAGCTATCAAAAAGAAAGAAAAAAGTGTTTTGCAATATTATATATAATATTGCATGCATAAATTAAATGTGCTTTGTTATAATTTCCTCCATGAATCTCTACCTTTGGATAAATGGTATCAATGAAGAAGAGAAAACCGACAAGGATTGAGGCCTTATTTACATAATTGAAATAAGTGGGGCTGGAAGCAAGGGCATTTCATGTCTTTCCTCATTTTTAAGTTATAAACAAAGTTATGTATCATGAAATTTGATTTTGTTTCATTTATTTGGTAGGTTGACATCTTGGATTGCTACAGTTCAAGGCAAAGATAAGTCTAGATATACTCCAAAACTGATCTAGTTTTTGCATTTACCGTTCTAATCTATAATTTGTTTTAATTTAATCTTTTATATATGTTACAAATACAAGTTAACAAATCTTGTTGCAGCTGATTGATTCAATGATAGATGCTTACAGTAGTGTTAGTGTGTTGTTATGACTGACTGACTATATCTGAGAAGTCAATTAATGAATGCTCACCAATAATTTTTGAGATATGCATGTATTCATCACTTTTATGATATTGCTCCAATATTACGAAAAATACTAATATGCTATGCGTAGTATAGAGGGTCTTCGTGCAACGGCTCAATATTTGAGTTTTTAAAATCTGAACCATTCAACATGATTTCCATATGAATATGTACTTGCAAACCAAAGTTTACATTTTTTAGATTTTTTTTACTATTTTTTTAGATAGGTAGAAAATCACTTGATCTGAAAATTATGCACCATTCAGATCTAGTGATTTCCTACATATCTAAAAAAATAGTAAAAAAATTCTAAAAAATATAAAATTTGGTTTGCAAGTACATATTCATATGGAGAACATGTTGAACGGTTCGGATCGACCGTTAGAATTTTGAAAACTAAAATAGTGAGTCGTTGCATGGATGCCCTCTATGCTACGCGTAGCACCGTAGCCAACTCTCCAATATTACTACCGCATGTAAGCAACTCCCATTATTTTTTAGCTATAGTACTGCCATCTAAATTGCTTCGAAACTTTTCAGATATTGATCACATGTTTACTGCAAAAGTTGCCATGGGGCGCTCAAAGCAATGAAGGCTATTAAGGTTTCTCTACAAGTCGTCTCAGTAGCACTAATTGTAGCATATCTGAAAAAAGAAAAAGTAGCACTAATTGGTTTTTTGCTGCTGCAAATTGTAGCATAATCTAAAAAATAGCAAAGACCTTCATTGTTGGTATTGGGAATATTATGAATTTCAATGTGTAATGTTTTTTTGACATGTCATTTAGTACTTTTGTTTTGTTGTAACGCTTTTTGATATTTTGGTACACTATATGATAATTATACTATGTTGATGAATGTTTATTATATATTTTTTCTCTATATTTCAATGTGTGTATATGTTAGTCTGATTCAATGGAAAATTTAAAAAATTATTGGCTTGGTACCGGGTTGGTACCAGATCAGTACAGGAATTGTAGAATTAGGGCATGCTGATATATTGCAAATATAATGGTCATTATTTGCGTTGATATATACATGCAAATATTAAGAACTATGGAGCATGCAAAAAGTACCACTGTTAGCATTGCATATAGTTAGGTGGGACCCACGTGTTTTAACCTTGCATATAGTATAGTAGGATCCACAATTCCTAGTCTTGCAAATAGTCAGGTGGAACTCGCGTTCGCTCCCCTTACAAATAACTAGATGGGGCCCATGCTGTCTCCCCTTGCAGATAGCCAAATACTATAAACGGGGTCAATTCTGAAAGTAGTTGCATGCGTCCTTGTTGCAAGGATATAGTCTTGCAACAAGTCTGTTGCATGGGAGTCCCTGCAACTACTTAGCAGTTGTGAAGAAAGTTGTTGCAAGGGCATAGTTGCATAATGTATTTGAACAGTTGGATTTTCAAAAGAAGGGTCCAAGTTTGATAGATCTCAGAAGCATGCGAATTCGGCCACGCTTTGGCCAATTACGTGTGGTGGACCGTGGGTCGATGGATGGGAGTTCACGTCTGCAGATTCTTGCGATGCCAAAAAAGCAAATAAAGATTAACCAAGCTGATTCCTACTTTTGAAAAGATACGGAAGTCGACCCTCAGAAATTACGTATAGAGATCAGATGAATGTCCTTTTAATACTCTAATCAAAGTAACAAGTAACAACCCATTGTTTTCTGAAAAGAAAATTGAGGGTCAATTAACCACCGTCAACTGACCTGCTCAGGACCATTTGTTTCATGCTCAACGCAAGAGCATAGTATATGCCAATCTTAATCTCACATAAATCGTAATCACTAATTCCATATTTAATTGGCTTAATATAGTGGGGTACAAATTTTAGAGACGTCTCGAAATCACTCACATAAAGCACAAACCAGTATTTGAGTCTATTTCATCATGTTATTTAACTTGTAGCATTACTTAAGTCATGGGATATTAATGCAGATTACTTTCCAGTTTGGGGTCTTGGTTCGTCAATTTATAGTCAAATATGCTATGAAGCTTGTTAATAAAATAGCAAGCCTTGAATTATACACAAGAAAGGTCTTACCAAACAAGTCGACCACCCGGCTTGTTCATTCAAGAATTTCAATTCAGGAGAAACAATTTCACTATCTAATGGGCGTCAAACCACTAAAAATTATTGAAAGTATATTATAGCTTTAACAAACATTGATGAAGACATCCACTTCTACCCTACTTATTGCCACTGTTTATCTAGCTTTAACAAAAATCAAAAGCTTTCTTATATACAGACTAGTCCAAAGGTTCTCGCTTCCTGCCGGAACGCCTTATAAAAGACAGATTCCAACTGCACAGCAAATGCAATCAATTAAAGCAATCCTTGTAAAAACACAAGTAAGATCAAAATAAAAAATAAAAAACAGATTATAAGAACAGACCTGATCAATGGTTGCAGAGCTACATAATGAAAGACTGGAAGACTGGGGTCTTGGTAAAAAGGCAATAGTAAATTACATATTGTCTGAGCTCGGCAAAGCTAAGAAAGATCAAATGACCCCTGCCCTTCATTGATGGCGTAGAGCAATTTCTTGTACATCACTTCCTGCGAATGTATAAAAATGCTCCCATCAGCAACTACCCAACCCCCTCACACACACACACACTGAGAGAGAGAGAGAGACCTTGGTTGAGTACGGAGGAAGCTTGAGGTAATTGGCACACGTCATGACACTGGGCAAGTCCTCGTCTGCAGATTCAGTAGCTCCAGTTCGAGTAGGTGTACTTGTCACATTAGAAGGATGCTGACAATGGACATCAGAATTGACATTCAGTTCACAAAGGGACAAAAAGGACAGTGAATCAGAATTGCTATATGATTCAAAAAAATGTAATACCTTTCTGACTATAGTCAGCTTTGGGCTAAGAGCAGCAAGGCCACCAGGTGGAAGCCGGGGTGCACCAGTGACAAATTGGCAGAATGCATGCTGCTGCTCTGGTGAAAATTCTGCCATGATCTCTAGGAGCTGAAAGAAAGGTAAAACAATATAATTAATCTTCAGAGGAAGGTCTTATAAAAGATCATATGGTTTCTGTGCATTACCAGCCAAAGTGATCAAAGCTTCTTTATTTTGGATTTGTCACTTGGTTGATTATTTATGATGAAACAATTCAGATGCTTTACTCTTATTCAAGTCCAATATTTGCCATAAATTATGTCCTAGAATATCTTAACGTAAATGCTATTAACTGTAGTACTGAGTTATTTTTCCGAATGTTTGAATGCATTTGCAACGTGCAATCAGGAAAAGAAAAAACATTCTTACATTGACAATAACAGGGCTCTTAGCAGTATAGCCATCATCAAATTTTATATGATCAACGAGGGTCTCAGCCTGAAAAATATAGCATTTTCATTGTCGGTTAAATAATATTAAATCTTTGTTAGTGCAAGTAGAGAACACTAAGTTCAAATGTATATTACCTCCCACAACTCTCTGTGGCCACAAATTAAGTAGTCGAGCTCATTAGGCGAGAATATTTGAAGCGAGGTGACGTCAAAGACCTGTAGAAACAGAAACTAAAATTTTTAACTTCAAAAAGAAAAAGTCAAGACAGTATTTAAGAAAGCATAAAACTATTTTAAGGCTAGATTGAGACCACATTGATTACCATAGAAAAATGATTCCACAGGAATCATTTCCAGGTTGGATGGGCAAATCTATATATAGAATAACATTATTTTCCCCTTAATCTTTAATGACTTTAACCATTGAAGATTCATCTTGTCTCAACTCCACCTCTCACTACCAGGTCAGTCTCTGTTGCTTTTCTCACCACCTCTATCCGCCAAGCCTGTCAGTTACTTTCTCCATTTTCACTATCTTACTTTCTTTTAATATATCCTATCTAGAGCCTGACAGTCTCACTGTTTACTTCACCATATAAAAGGAGGCAAGAGGAGTATAAAATGGTAATATGACAGAATCTTTTCAAATCTGTCTCCAAAACACAGATTCCAGCCAGGCAAACATCACCCACAAACACAAATTGCATAAATTGAATAGTTTCTTCTATTTTATTTTGGTCCCAGTCAGATGATTTAGTCAAAGAAGGGTCCCATGTCTTCACTTTATAGGACTAATTGGTTCAGATTAACATGCAGTTATTGCACCGGACCTTCTCCCAACAAAAAGTCACATCTCAACTATCATTTCATCAAACCTATCCCATGACCCCTTGTAATGCAAAAGAAGAATTTTCAATGGAATGTTCCAGCAAATCCAGTTAATTAAGCAAGATTACCTGGTTAAACCCAGTCCTAAATGCCTCCATTTTCCGTGCTATTCCCATCTTAACTGTTGCATCAACTACCAAGGAGATGTACTCCAAGTTGTCAATATTGACCTAAAAACAGAAGTTAGATGCTCAACATGATCCAAACATCGAATATTATAGAAGCTACCAAATAAAGTACAGTCAATATTCACTTTGTAAAATACAACTTAAATATCAAACAAAATAATTTTGTGGGGGGGCAACAATAGATTTTGAACCAAATAATTGTACAAATCCTCAGACTCTTATTTATGCATAACAAATTGCAAAATTAAGAGAATGGCTGTGGCACACCTTAGCCACAATGAAGATCCCCTCTTTCACAGAAGGTCATTCATTAAACCAAAAGTTATGGAGTTTTCATATGCACGTAATCAAGGCAATTTAACACTTACACTTGTGCTCTCTTGACCTTCTTTAAGCACGTAACCAGGATAGCCAGGAAGGGTGAAATCAAGGCACAGGTCTTCAATTGGGGCCACACGGAAGCATAAATCATCAATGGCTTGGGTACTGTCACCAGACGACTCCAGGTACTTCTTGCGATGCACAAGGATCTGCAACTCTTGCAATATCTTTCCAAATTCAGTGTCGAATGAGAGGATATCATGCAAATCCAGTTCCTGAAAACAAGTCATACAAATTTCACACCACAAGTCACTGTATGAAACCTCCCCACTCAACAGCCACCAAATTTACTTATTGATATGGTATTAAGTTTTGCCCACTAGCATAACTGTACCAAAACATTTCTACATTTCGAGTTAGCCCAGATTTGGTTGAGGCGCAAGTGTGGAATAGTTTTAATAGAGATATATTGGATGCAGACCCGATTACAGAAGAGGCTGGAGCTTAGTTAGTTGAGATGCTATTAGTTAAGAACAGCTTAGTTAGTTACGCACAGCTTAGTCAGTTAGAGACTGTTAGCAAATGATGGTTAGGGTTGCCTTTTCTCAAAAAAAAAAATGATGGTTAGCTCAGAACCTGAGAACGAAAATAAAGAAAATAATGAATAAACAAGTAATAACAATAATAATGATGATGACAACAATGGGTATCAATGTGCAATAAATTGCAACAGATGTGCTCAGCAATGGTCAGGATGAGTTATGATTGTTTCTAATCAAAGAAGAGTCAGCATAAAGACCAATAGCTCTTGTTCGGCCACGCCACACCTGATTTGAGCATGTGGCAAGCATTGGAACAGTATTAATTAAAATCAAATAAAAGAAAACAATAGGCAGTGATGCATTGGTAACAAAGTCCAGTGAAGGAGGAGAGTAAACTTGTAACTAAATAATATGAATTACATCATCATGGTCATCATCTTCATCTTCTGATATATCATCCTCGTCAATCATTAGAGCATCATCTATCTCAACCGGAGAAGCATCAAGCTCATTGTCCTCCTAAAAAATACCATTGACAATAATGAATAATAAAAAAAAAAACTTTCACTTCTAAAAGAACAGATTCAGCAGGATCCTCTCAAGGAGAATTTTACACCCCAGACCAAGGTTTTGCAAAAGGTAATGATAAAGAATGCTAAGCAGAACAAAAGCAAACCTCAGAGCTAGAATTGTCGTGAGCAGGGTTCATTTCTGTATCTTTCTCAGAGGCGGCCTTCCTGCGTGCAGCACTTATAGTCTGCAGTCCCTTTGGCTCCTCTGAAGAGCGTTTCAAGACTGCCTTCCCCTTTCCCTTCGAAGAACTAGTGTTTGCACTCCCACTTGCCTCTTGTGAATCCTTGCCAGGTGTGCCACCACCAATCTTTACTGACGACCTAGTGTATCTTGTGGAGCAGCGGGCTACTGGGCCAGAACCAGATGATGCTGTTGCCGCAGGAGCTGCACTGGCAGATCCAGACTCTGAATTCGTTGAGGACTTCTGTGTAGATGATGATTCAGTGCACTGAATTCTCGGCCAGAGAAAATCCTCCACGGCTGCTAGGCTTGCCAGGGGATCTATCAACACAACATTAGATGAATAATCACGCAACGACTTCTCGCCCTGAGCTCGATAGAGACGTAACTTGAATGGCTGGGAAAGTGCACTCAGGCCAGATGAAAGCCTGGCTCCGCCACTGCTAGATGACCTGCCTGAATGACTGAGCACGACTGGAAATTGCTCCAGAGACGATAATGCATTCTGAAGCTTCTGCACAAGAGTCATCATGGGTGTTCCACTTCCATCCTTGTCAAAACGAAGAGCAATTGATATGAACGACTTGTACCGCCTGATCGCTTGCTGACGCAGTTTGTGATAGGTATTATCAGGAATTTTCTCTTTGCAAAAAGTCCCACACGATAAGTAGTTCAGTAGAGCAATAACAGCACCACTCCCAATGAACTCGAACGTGGACACACCGTCACCCTTGCTGAGCTCAATGAGCATTTCAGCAACAACCTCATTCAGCTGTTCTTCGATGCCAGCTGATATGTCAAAATAACCGACAGCCGAAACCTTCAACTTACCTTTCCCTTTAGCTCTGGAATTCTCAGCACAGGCATTAAGTTTTGTACAGAGAGTCCTGAGAAGGCGAAGATCATCAGTGACACCAACATCACTTGAATCAGAGTCACCAGGAAAGTACTTCGCCTTATAAGATTTGGCACACCCACTGACTACAACACGCAAGGATGAGCTCGACCCTGGAGTGTCAGTAGCAGGTGGCGGGGTTTTAACTTCATCCAAATTGGTGCTGTCCATACTGGGCCCACTAGCCCGCCTGCGATATTTCCCGGAGTGTGACGATGTGCCAGTAAGTGCATCGCTGTCATTATCAGTGGCTGGCACTTGATTAGGAGTTGCACTAGAGGACTCCTGGCAAATGAGACTCTCAATGGCATAAACAACACCATCTTTTACAAACATTTTTGAAAATATCCCCGGTAGCTTTTCCATTAAGGTTTCAGCTATCTGAAGAGCAGGAATGAGCACTTGTGGGTCTTTCCAGGCCAAAATACCAGCTAATAAGCTGTAAAAGTCAAAATAAGCATAGATAAGGCTATAATCACACCTCGCAAAATTCCAAGTACTGAAACTGACAATGCAAATTACAAAGACAAGACTTAGGATGCAAAAAACAGTTCCATACCTGGGTATGTTTGTTGTGCCAAGCAAAGTCTGTATCATGTCTGCAGAGCTGTAGTACACTAACTTCGCAATAACTGAGAGACATTTGTGACAAATGGGACCATTTATGCTGGATCCGTACACCTATAGAGCAAAAAAAAGAGAGTCAGAATTACCAGTGTTTCATAGCATTTACAACATATTTCCACAGATGCATTCTTCTTGATGGCTGGCCAGGAGCCAGCCATTGGATGTTCTTGTCATAGTGCAAAGAAACATCTTAGCCACTTTAGCTTTGTATTTGGGTTGCTTTATTATAATAACTTCTTGCTAAGCCTTATATTTTTTGCATCTTTATTTCGCCATCTACCCCACACCGAAGTTAAGAAAATTACATACCTGCGTTAAAATAGGCAAAAGGTCCATGCCAAACTGTTTAAGAAGCTCAGGCTGCTCCTCCAGTAGCTTCTCACGGGCAGAGGTTTCATTAGTAACACTGGACTCATCCTGTTTGCTAGAAGATGCAGCAGGAGATTTCCTGGAGATGCCCCCGATGAGAAAACTATAGCTAACGGGGAGAGAGGTGGTCCCTTGAGGTAGTGAGGAGAGAAGCTCATCAGCAAGGTTAACAATCTCAAATATCTGTGAGGACACAAATGGTAACATGATTAGATATGGCTAATTCTGGGCTTTGCATAAAATTATCTTACTATTTTTTAACAAACAAGAAGGTCCTATGTATTTTAGTTTACAGCGGAAATGAAGTAAATAGCCTACTGGGTAGGGGGGACTTATGTAGGATGATGGCTAATTATATTATACTCTCAAAGACACAAGTTCGACCACTACATGTCTTGGATACAAAATATAATTTGAATCTACTTAAATTTATATAAAATAAAATATTTCATCAGTTTTTATAGCATGTTACAAAATTATCATTAAATGATGAACAATTATTCCTAAATAATAACGAGAGACTAAGACTAGAATAGAAATCAGATGTCTACTGTCTAACAAATAAAAAAGGAAACAAATGTAGCAAAAAAGCCAAACTTGCAAACCACAACAGAGTAAGGAAAGCAAGCATTAAATTTTGCTCTGATAGATTGAATAGCAGCATTATCTGACCACCACAAAATGTCAGATGACCCACCAAGTTTCCATTACATTACTATTTTTTGCAACCAGAGTTTAAAATAAGGAATATACAGTTTTATCACCATGTGCGCTACATTTGTTTGAATTACTTATCTGCATCTGGTCATTTAAAATACATCAAATCATCTGTGCCCCATTCTTTCTAGCCACATCCCACATAAGCTTAACCAGGACGGTACTAGACAAACCTGATATCTGTACAGATATTGACCTGTATCATCATATATGTAACCGCACTTGAAGTTGTGATGCGACTCCATCATGATCAATCACACGGCCAGGAGATGAATTAGCTACACATCCTGTTTAGCTGTTTCTATT
This sequence comes from Carex sylvatica, assembly GCA_964058845.1. Classification (NCBI taxonomy): domain Eukaryota; kingdom Viridiplantae; phylum Streptophyta; class Magnoliopsida; order Poales; family Cyperaceae; genus Carex; species Carex sylvatica. Next base: position 77,099 of record CAXKVR010000064.1, read on the forward strand.
TTTGGGTAGAACGTGTAATAGAATTATGGGGAGTTTTTTCTATTTGTAGGAATAGAGAATGTGGTCTGTAACACCTAATTTTAGGTTCACTTCTCCTATTTAAATAAAGGGCTGTATGTATTGTATTGAATCAAGAGAAATAAAAGAATAAGGTTTTCTTTGCCAGAATATTCTCTCTCTCTCTCTCTTATTCTCTAGATATACAAGGAGATCCATAACCGAAGTAACTCTGCTACTACAAATGTCAAGTGGTCAATGTACCTGTTCTGGTGGCCTCGTTAGAGCAGGTGAGACGGTACTAATTCCTAGAAGAAGAAGGGTTTTAGCTGCTAACGGAGATCCACTTGCGCAGGTTGAAAGAAGTCGAATAACACCCTGAAAGAAATTGCAGGAACAACAGATTAGCACCTACTATATAAAAATTAGACAACCAAATCCCAACAATAGCACCAGAAAAGTAACAAGGCAAATTTTTTTGTGCATATTCTAGATATTTAAAGTACAAAAAAATATATATATATATTTTGATAAAGACAGTGCATATAAAATAAGCACTTCGAACAACATTAAAATATTTTGTTCAGTACATATGAAACAGGCAATAACACTCTAATATCAATTTAGCTATACCCATTGGCTGATCAATATACAATACAAGATTAAGAGACCAAAATATTAATAAACAATTTATCATAATGGATATATATTACGATATACAAATTAACTAACTTATAATCTTATCAAAAATAATTTTACCATTTATTTTAGTGGAAAGAAAAGAGAGAACCAAATTACCACTAGATCATGTGAGAGAGAGAGAGGGACCAAATTACGACTTCTCCCTCTCCCTACTCTTGGACGTCGTGACCTACTGCTAGCAACCCGGTCTTGAGGCTGACCGCGCTTATTCTTAGAACCACCCCGACCACTGGAACGTTTTGGCCCACTGTCACCTGAATAGCCTCCCATATCATTGTCATGGGGCCCAGTCTCATCCCCATTTCTGGGGTCTCCCGGCTTACTGCCATGTACACCATCTAGATCATTTGACAATTTGTTATACACCAACCATAATTTTTCTTTTATATCGTTCGCATTGTGTATGTCACACTTGGCTGCTACAAGTGAATAGTCACCGATTAGAAATGCAACGGACATTGTACTCCAATTGAGAGCTAAATTCATATTAACATTGTCAACATAGACCGGTTTGTGTTGATCAAAATTATCGCAGAGCAAATCACGTATAGATAAAATCCTTAGAGCCTCTGCAAAATATACAACTAAAACGATAAAACAATTTTTAGCTTTATCCGAGTTGGCCGGTGTATGGGCATAGTTATCCAACACTGTTATAGCATCATTCAAAGCAAGTCTTGAAACATTTAGTGTTGATATAGAAATCGGATATTTGCCGTCAAATCCTAGAGACTCGTGTTGACCCGGAAGACTAAAAAATTCACCATCGCGTTCGTGCCCTCTAACTAATTTCCATGGAAATGTGTTGTTTCCTTCACTTGATCGACGGTAGCCATAGAGCCATAGTGACTCAAGGCTTTTTACAATTTCAATGCTCCTCCCTAAATAATTTGTTAATTTAACTGTGGACCATCTCGTTTCATTGGTAAGTATTGATGGACCCACTACCCCTATACCATCATGAAATTGATTTACATGGCCAAGGATACTCCCATGGTGTCTGTGGATGAAATCGGAATAGACATGTTCCTGCAAATCAAATGCCTCTTGAAGTACTATAGGCATCTAGGTAGTTATTTGAGCTAATGTGTGTGAGAGAGAGAGAGAGAGAGAGAGAGAACCGACGGGGAGAGCGAGCTGGAGCATGGAGCAGAGCGACCTGTGGCGAGCTGGGGCGGGAGGGAGAGAGAATCCAGGGGAAACCGGTTGATTTTAGATGGGCATTTTTTTCAGCCGAGTAGGCTTTTAAAAAAGCCCACATGAGTGGGCTTGCGGATTTTGTTTCGACGAGTTAAGTGATAACACGGCCATCTCCTTGTAACCTAGGTCTCTCTATCAGATAAAATATACAAAAAAAATAATAATAATAACCGGTATAAAACTAATGCATATGACAAAAAAAAAAACGAAAATTATTACAACTGTAATAATTGTAACTTTTCAAATGTTGGAGCCTTCAGCGATGCAACTTTATTAACAACTACTGCATATTTTAAATCCGCAATTTGTTAAATTGGATGAGATTAATTAAAAATGACAATTGGCTGAATTAGATGATAGACGAAATTTTTTATTAATAGCTTAAAAAAAAGATTTTAATGAATATGTCCTCAATTTTTTTATTTTAGAAGTGCCCTAACCCCCCCCCCCCCCCACCCCACCCCACAGGGGCGGCCAACTCTGAGGACCTGACCGCCCCAGTCAGGGACGGTCATGTATCAATATCTAGCCGCCTCAGCCAGAGGCAGTCCGATATAGATCTGATTCTTTTAAAAAAAAAAAAATCAGTCCGACCCGATCCACTCCGTATTCTGCTCTGTTCGTCCGCCTCCGTTATGTCGTTGACCGCCAGAAAAGAGATCCGCCCTCTCTGCCACCGCCCCCTCCTCGCTGCCACCTTCACCGCCGCTCCCTTCTCTCTGCCGCTCCCACCCCTTTGGTGCCTCCTCGCTATCTCCGCCACCAATCGTGATCTCCAATTTCGGGTAAGTTGTGAGATTTATTTTTCGATTCGATTGAACTACGGGTTTAGGGTTTACCATAAATTGCGGGTTTAGGGATAAATTGCGTTGATTGTTGATTGTTTCAATTGCGATTAAATTGTTATGAACCACGCTTGAATTGTGTGATTGTTGATTGTTTAAAATTATGAATTAGGATTTAGAATTTAGGATTTAGGATTTATGATAAGCCGATTCAAACTGCACTTGAATTAGGGTTTAGTGTTTAAATTGCGGCCATTTTTATTAATACCCCTAAAAAAAAACTAAATTTTAACAATGCCCCTGCAATTAATTTTTTTTTATTACTACCCCGACCGCCAGGCCCACGGGCGGCCCATTTATTGAAGGAAACCGCCAGGGCCCAAGGCGGTCCACTACCCCAAGCAAACCGCCCCACGCCTGGGCGGTCCACTACCCCAAGCAAACCGCCCCCCGCCCTGGCGGTCCACTATGCATTATATTTCCCCACCCAGCAGCCCTCCCTCCCACCCCTCCTCTGCCCTAATCCCGCCCCCCCCCCCCCTCTGCCCCTGCTCCGAACCAAGCCAGAAAAAGAGAAAAAAGAAGAAAAGATTTGCGTCGCCGCTCCTGTCTCCGCCCCTGCCGCTGCCGCCGTGACTGCTCCGCTCCTTTCCCGGTCTTGAATGTAAGTTTTTTCGATTTGATTAGTTAAATTTAGGGTTAGGGTTAGGGTTAAGATTAGTGAATCGATAATGGTTGAATTAGTTGAATTGATGAATTGGTTGAATTGTGACTCGATAATGGTTGAATTAGAGTTGTTCCGAATTTGTTGAATTGGTTGAATTGGTTGAATTGGTTGAATTGGTTGAATTGGTTGAATTGGTTGAATTGGTTGAATTGGTTGAATTGGTTGAATTGGTTGAATTGGTGAATTGGTTGAATTGTGACTCGATAATGGTTGAATTAGAGTTGTTCCGAATTTGTTGAATTGGTTGAATTGGTTGAATTGGTTGAATTGGTTGAATTGGTCGAATTGGGTGCTTTATTGAATTGTTTGGATTGGGGATTATTAATAAAAAAATAATTATGGTAGAATTGCTTAATTTTTTTGAATGTGATATAGTTCAATTTATGGTTTATGGTTATGAATTGTGAATTGCTTAAAAATGTATAGTTTATGATTCCCTTCTTTGAATTTAGGGTTTATGATTCAATTTGGGGTTATTATGGTTGAATTATTTGATTTGTTTAGAAATATAAAGTTAGAGTTTATGGTTTACAAAATTTAGGGTTGAGAGGTTTTTGACGTTAATTGACGAAAGACATGTATATATATTAATAGAAATTAATTTTAAATAAAAATAAATTATTTTAAAGTATATCAAAATTAGTTTAAAAATTGCCTATTCGTTATTAAGTGAATTGCAGTTTTTTGTTTTTCTTGCAAATTTCATATTTTTATAAAATTTAATAGTAAATAAAATTTTCTATTTTTATAAAATTTAATGGTTAATGGTGAATAAAATTTAGTAGTAAATATAATTAATTTGCTTAGAAAAATTAATTTGTTTATAAAACAGTCCCTGCCTAGGGACCTCTTTGTGACAGGATGTAAAAAGTTGTATGGTACGTATCTTTTAATTGAAATTTCATAGAAATAGTAGTTGCAAAATGTATAAAACTTAATAATATTTTGAAACATAAATTTGAATAAAAGAAATTATTATTTTGAAATTTATCTGATAAATTGCGAGCACATGTAGTTATTTGGTAATTTGTTATAATCAAAATTAGTTTAAAAATTGCCTATTCGTTATTAAGTGAATTGCAGTTTTTTGTTTTTCTTGCAAATTTCATATTTTTATAAAATTTAATAGTAAATAAAATTTTTTATTTTTATAAAATTTAATGGTTAATGGTGAATAAAATTTAGTAGTAAATATAATTAATTTGGTTAGAAAAATTAATTTGTTTATAAAACAGTCCCTGCCTAGGGACCTCTTTGTGACAGGATGTAAAAAGTTGTATGGTACGTATCTTTTAATTGAAATTTCATAGAAATAGTAGTTGCAAAATGTATAAAACTTAATAATATTTTGAAACATAAATTTGAATAAAAGAAATTATTATTTTGAAATTTATCTGATAAATTGCGAGCACATGTAGTTATTTGGTAATTTGTTATAATCAAAATTCGATTAAAATTGCGTGTGTTTCGGTTATTGGTTAGATATATATTTTACAAATATGGTGAGATGAATGGTTGTTGTAATAATAAAAATATGTGTAGTTACTATTTTTTAATTATTGTGATTGATTATATTTTTTTTTTTAAATGTAGTATGCGTGGATCTTCTAGACGGTGGAGAAACCCACAAGCGACTGCAGCGGGTCCAGATGCTATGGATCCGCCTGTAGCGGGTCCGTCCTCAGTGGATCCGACTGGATCGGGTCCATCCTCAGTGGATCCGACTGGAGCGGGTCCGTCCTCGGGTGGAGCGGAGCAGTCATATGAGGATATGGCTGGAGCGGAATTTGAGGATCCGACTGGAGCGGATCCGTCATCTCAGACTGGGCGTAGAGATGGTTGGCATGATCCTGACACTTTCAGTCCTCTTCTATGGACTCATCATGTTAAGCACCGTGTCTCGTTGGCATCTATTGAGGTACGTGATTTTTATACGTAATGTTAAATAATACTAAAAAATGACACGATTTGAGTCTCACAAATTGATAATAAATACAGGACGATGTCATGCTTACGGTGAGGCACCGCAGGTCAGAGATTCCGTTCGTTGCACATCCACTGATGCAGCGATGCCTCATTAATCTTGGATTGTATCAGATTGCCACCATGCCGCAGAGTAAGATCGATGTATCTCTTATGCATGGTCTAGCCGAGAGATGGCGACCTGAGACCCATACATTTCATCTTCCGGTTGGGGAGATGACAGTCACACTTGCTGATGTGAGCGCCCTATGGGGTTTACCTATCGATGGTGTCCCCATAGGTGGCATCTCAGACTATCCAGACCTGCAGATGATGATACCGGAGTTGCTGGGGTGTCATCCAAAAAATCTGCAGAAGAAATTGAAGAAGAAGAAGAAGGATGAGGATGACTTACGGTTTTCTGGTTACTGTATTTCTCTGGTGGCACTTCGTTCTCACTTCTTCCAGAATCGGATACATCCTGAGACTACTGACGATGATGCGGTCTTGAGGTACCATTACACCTTTTAAAATAACTTATTAATTCAACAATAATCTGAACTATGTAAAATAACATATTATTTTATATTGTAGGTATACTATGGCATATGTGCTGGACTTGTGTGGGGCAGTCATGTTCGTGGACTCCAGCGGTGACGCGGTCCCGATTATGTTTCTCTCTCTGTTGAGGGACATGCTTTCTCCATCGAGGTAGAACTGGGGTGGAGCTGTTCTCGCCCACTTATACAGAACCCTGTGTCATGCTTGTCTGGTAAGTCTGTACTAATTTTGTTATTAAAAATACATTGTTAGTTAAGGTTGAATAAATACCGAGTTCTTATTTTAAGTTAAAATTTCAGGTGAGGAACAAGCAGCTTCACGGACCGCTTCTTTTGCTCCAGCATTGGTCGTGGTCACATCTGCCGGTATGTCGGCCAGTTATACCAGATCCACCTCTCCGGTGGGGAGTGCCCGATCCAGATAGATGCCCCGCATATGGTGCCATATGGGGCCTTCACCACAGCTATGAGGAGACTGGTAGGGGTGTTTCTTATGTCCGGAGTCAGCTCCAGATGCGAGTATCGATTGGTTTCCATATCGTCCATTCTATCAGCACAGGCTTCTGAGTCAGCTCACATTACAGCAGAGATCACTCTGGTATTACCAGGGACCGGTCGTTTGTTTCTGGATAGTGGAGTACCACTATCCCGATCAGGTGTCTCGACAATTTGGGTTAGATGCTTTCATCCCGGAGTACCCGCTAATGGGTAAGGATGGTACTGAGAAGTTCCACAAGTAAGTACTATGTACTTAATTAGTGTTATCACTTTAATATTGCCAATGTTTTTCATTTTTCTAATTAATTGTACTTGCAGTACGACGCATACTAAGCCCAAAGTCGACTGGAGGCAGCGTTTCAGCCAGGAGTATGACTGGGCTCGACATCTGGATCAGCACTTATGGAGTCCACCACCTCCTGAGTCATTGGATATTGGTCCCGGGTCTTTGAGATATGATGTATGGTTTCAGAGATACGGCATGCCGTCAGTCTACCTTATCGGTCATTATGGCGACATCCTTCGACGTAGACTGATGGATTCATCTAGAAATTACATGCCTTGGGGTCCGGTCAATGCTCACTCGGTAAATACTTAAACCTACTTTAATTAAAAATTATAAATTGTAATTACACTTCTTATTGTCATAACAATGAAAATATGTTGTGTGCAGGTACTGACAGCCATCAGAGGAGTTGGACACAGCCTAGCCTGCATGGCGAAGGATGCTTGGCATGCCATAGGATGTCAAATGCTCCAGCACAGTGCACCAGTCGTGGAGAGAGGTGGTTGGGATGGCCGCCTAGTTGGCATGCTGCGCGATGCTGGGGAGAACATCAATTGGAGGGAGATAAAAGATGCACCGCGAGATCCGAATCATGAACGAGTCCCTGTCTACGCTGATGAGATGCCGCCACCTCTTTCAGGTGATTACTCGATTAATATTGAAAGTAGGACACACACAATCATTTTATTTTTCCCCGATTCTTTGTTCTAACTAAGTTAACGTTCAATTATGCAGGTGATACCACAGGTTGGGAGTTCCACGACTGGGTGTTGAATACCCAAGGATGGAACGCTTATAGAAATAAATATGGAGTTCCGACAGAGCTTGGCCAGGTCATTTACCGGTTTATATTGTTTATTGCAGAGTTATGTGTATAAAGAAAATCTAACATTATTTAAATTTAGGATGGAGCACCTCGTTGGGGTGCCGATGCCGAGTTTAGCGTGGATGCCCTGTCCCCGGTACGTACAGATGCAGAGGTGATAGGCTCCCACCGACCACGTTATGGAGATACGATGGAGCACGACTACGAGGCTGGTGGGAGTACAGGGGAGAATGTAGATGGCTTTGCCTCTGCATTATTTGGCGCACCGCCTCCTTCCACGTATCCTCCAACCTGGGGGCAAGATACATGGGACATGCGTACACAGTCATCTATACTATTTGATCCATGGGTTTCTAGCACAGGTATGCATGACATGTATACAGAGGTTCAGGAGGATGTGGGAGAGGAGGGTTCAGAGGATGACTTAGGAGATATTAGTCCGCACAGTCAGACACAGAGGCGCCAGCAGCCACACAGGGATCGCAAAGGCAAAGCAGCTGATAGGTGGGATCCCTCCGGAAAGAAACAACGAGGCAGATGATTTTTTTTTTTTTAGTTATGACTGTAGTATTTTGACTCTGGGACTGTAGTATTATTTGTTTGGGACTGTACTATTAGCTTTTTTTTATTATGACTTTTATGTTGTTATCACTTTACATTTCGTGGTTTTTATTTGCGGGCGTCAAAAAAAAGTTATTAGTTACAACATAATTATAACTAAGCAATTCTAAAATCGTCTTCCAGCAGACCGCCTGCGGCAGGGCGTGTAGTTCTGAATTAGTTTAAAATAGTTTAATAATACAATTAAATTACAGCAGTTCAACAATACAACTAAAATTGAACAATACAACTAAAATTGAACAATACAACTAAAATTGAACAATACAACTAAAGTTCAACAATACAACTAAAGTTATGCAATACAATTAAAGTTCGTAGCTTATTTTCACACTAGCAATAGAGTGAAGAACTTCATCTGGCCCGACGTGCGAATAAACCTAAAAAACGACCAGATTTTCTTGTACCAGCGGCAGGTGCAGCATTACTTGTAGATGCTTGGCTGCTAGATGATTGGCTCGCAGGAGGGGGGATGTGTTCTACCAGTTGCTTCAGCAACAACTCTAGCATTTTCTCTTTCATTGTATGCGTTTATGGCATCTGGACATAACAATACAAATCAGTTACTACTATAATAAAATCATAAATTTGTGTTATACAAAAAAAAAATACCTGCTGTGCGTCTTTCAGAAACAGAACGACGAGCTCGATTTCCCGACGGTCGCCTACTGCCCATCTCGTCCATGGTCATTACAACACGCTTGTGTCTCCTTCTCCCCTTTCTTATCCATTCTTCTGAAGGAAGTATTCTATCACCGACATATGAAGGCCACTCATGCTGATCGGGATAAGAATGGAAAGATCCACCCCAAGTGGAAACAAGGTAATCGGTACGATACATGTCAGCAACATAGTGATCCTCACAGTAGTTTCTCACTCGGCATACCGCCATCACGTGACTACAGGGTATGTGACTTAGTTGGGGTCCTTGGCATGTACAGGTTACCGTCCTGGCATCTCCGAATTTAACCACGTACTTGCAAGCCCTCATCACAAACTCCATAGTGCCATCTGGTTTGCGGCTGGTAGGAACGTATTCATTTGGATTTTGCACTTCGAATTCTGTACCATCATTTCCCATCGGGATCACGTTCATAGTTGCACCTTTGTCCCTGTGTTGTTTTAGTTTCTCCTCCACCCTTGTTGAAAATGACTGGTTCATCGTTATTAATTCTGCGGCCTTAGCACGCCGTTCTTGAAACCAGGCATTTAACTTATAAAATGTGTCTTCTACAATTGCAGCCACAGGTAACATCCGGCTCTGCTTGAATACTGCATTCAGCGACTCGGACCCGTTGGTGGTCATAATTCCCCAACGCCAACCTCCATCACGAGATTGATATATTTTCTCGTATGCTGGATCTTCGTTGACATCTCGCGGATTATTTTTGCCGACCTTCATTAAGTAGAGATTTGCCTTTGGCATGTACTACAGAAAAATAAGAAAATAAAATAATATAAGTAAACAATTGTACTAAAAAACCGTCGTCTGAAAATACAATAATATATGTAAACAACTGTAATATATATACCTTTGCAAAACTGCGAGTCATCTCTACCACTCTTCTCGGCTTTTTCTTTCTGCAATTTCGTTTAAATGTTTCTAGAACCCACTTGTCATTTCCGGTTGCCTTGGAAAGGTTCTCCGCAACGTGTTGCATACACAACCTGTGTACACACTCACCAGTATGTGTTGACCAACCGTAATGTTCACGACCAAACACAAATTTTATTCCTTTGTGCTGGTCTGATATCACATAGAAAAACTTTCCTTCCCCAATCACCCGTCTTCTTAAAAACTGCATAAAAAATCCCCAGTTCTCACCATCCTCTTTACGAACAATTGCAAAGGCCAAAGGCAACAACTGGTTCTCAGCATCATATGCACATGCTATCAGTAACCTCCCCTCATAACGACCAGACATGAAGCATGCATCAATGCTGATAACGGGTCTGATGTATGGCACAGCTTGGATACAAGCACCAAAAGCCCATGCTATGCCCTTGAATTGTTGAGCTCCCTCTATTAGCACTCCTTCTTTATCAAAAAAGGGGCCATGCCACCTCTCATATACATTACCGACATTTGTACTTGCCATGGCTTGGAGCAATGGTGCCAGATAGCCGTATGAATCCTTCCAACTACCGAATATTCTGCAAATTGTAAGTTCACGACCTCTCCACAGCCTGTTGTATTTTGGAGTTACATATTTGTATTTGTGTCTGACGGTTCTAGCCACCGCCTTGATGCTCATGGATGGATCCTCCTTAATGTCTTCCTCAATTGCATCCGCAATTAGTGATGCCGTCAGCTGTGAATGGTCTGTCCTAGTGGATGCAGACTTGCATGTATGGGGTGGTTCACACTTCTTAATCATCCATGCTTCTCCGGCACCTGCAGGGGTTGCAAAAAGGCGAAACTCGCACCGCGGGTGAGTTTTACACAGCACAACTAACCTTGTTCGATCCCTTTTGTGTATTTTACATTCCCAGTTGCCGTGAACATGAGTCTCGTAGATTTTTTTTATAAGTTCATCTATGTTGGTATAAAGTTGCCCTGGGGCAAGTTCGTCATTGTATACAACACGAGGGCCAAAATAACTAATGTCTGCCTCTTCAAAAGCTGTGGTATCGTTGAATGTGGCGACCGGATGCTTATTTCCCCGACCTCTAATCGGGAATTTTTCTTCCCTGGATAAACCTGGTACAATTGCATCGCCATCTGATAAGTCATCGGATTTCCACATTCCTTCGTATTCATCCCCCGTTTCCATTTCCCTTTCTGGTATGGCATCAATAGCATCAACATCAATATCAATATCAGTTCGATTAACGGGTACCGGTCCTGACTCTGGCATAGTTGGAAATCTAGGGATTATGGGTGTCTGTCTGGGTGGTGGTGGTAAATCTTCAATATTTTCAGGAGAGTTGTGGTGGTACCCTTGGTTGGCATAAGGAGAGTGGTGGTGGTATCCCTAGTTGTCATAAGGAGAGTTGTGGTGGTATCCCTGGTTGTCATAAGGGGAGTGGTGCTGGTACCCCTGGTTGTCATAAGGGGAGTGGTGGTGGTACCCCGGGTTGTCATAACCAGAAGATCCAGCTCCGGTCGCACTAGAAGGTCCAGCCCCACCTCGGGGAACCCTCTTTAAATATATGTCCATTACGGAGACCCCACTAGACTCAAATTGAGTGTACACAGCTCTCCACAAATTCACATCTGTTATTGGAAACCTCACAAAGTAAGGTCTACCCCCCGCCCCACCCCTTTGTGAGTTGTCAATCCGTGTAGCCAATTCTATTTCATACCTGTTGGGGTTTACAGCAATCTTTTCGTATATTATCTGCTTAAGTTCCTGAAATGTGGTATTTTCATTAACCTCGAAGCCAAATGCCGCGTCTTTCGTGTAATACACGCCATCTACACCCTTTTGTAGCTTTCCGCCCATATACAGTGCAACTAACATCTTTTACTTAACAAACTACATTTAAAAAAAATAATTTTATAAGTATTATAATAATTGTTCAGTAATTATAACGAGCACAATAATAAATGGCTAATTTAAAAAAAAATTACGTGTTGCTACGGTGATGCTACAGTAATGCTACGGTGATGCTACAGTAATGCTACGGTAATTGACTAATTAGTAATAATTAAAAAGAATTTATAAAATAATACCTGTCGTTACAGGAGACGGGCGCGAATTCGATTTTGTTCGGAATGAGGAATGAGGCAGAGAAGAGAGACAATGAGGCAGAGGAGAGAAAATATAATGCATAGTGGACCGCCAGGGCGGGGGGCGGTTTGCTTGGGGTAGTGGACCGCCCAGGCGTGGGGCGGTTTGCTTGGGGTAGTGGACCGCCCAGGCGTGGGGCGGTTTGCTTGGGGTAGTGGACCGCCTTGGGCCCTGGCGGTTTCCTTCAATAAATGGGCCGCCCGTGGGCCTGGCGGTCGGGGTAGTAATAAAAAAAAATTAATTGCAGGGGCATTGTTAAAATTTAGTTTTTTTTAGGGGTATTAATAAAAATGGCCGTTTAAATTGTGATAAGATGTGATTGAATAACGTGAAAATATTTAGAAATTATTTAAAATTATGAATTAGGGTTTAGGGTTTGAATTGCTTGAATTGTGCTTGAATTAGGGTTTAGGGTTTGAATTGCTCTTGAATTGTGCTTGAATTAGGGTTTAGGGTTTGAATTGCGCTTGAATTAGGGTTTGGGGTTTGAATTGCTTGAATTGCGCTTGAATTAGGGTTTAGAGTTTGAATTGCTTGAATTGCGCTTGAATTACGATAAACCGATTCAAACTGCGCTTGAATTGCGATTAATTGTGTTGAATTGCGATTAAATTGCAATTGTAAATATTTAGAAATTATTTATAATTATGAATTAAGGTTTAGGGTTTATGATAAGCCGATTAAATTACGATTGATTAATACTTTTTTTAAATGTAGTATGGTCAGATCTAGATGGTGGAGATCACGAGATACTATGGAGATCGGTGATTATTCACATGGTCCGTCCTCTGAGGATCCGACTATAGAGGGTCCGTCATCTGAGGCTCGCTCCACATACTCTCCACCTGTAGAGGGCTGGCATGATCCTGACACATTTAGTCATCTTCTATGGACCCATCATATTAAGAATTGTGTCTCATTGGCATCTATTGAGGTATGTGGTTATTATACGTAATGTAAATAGTACTAAAAAATGACATAATTTGAGTCTCACAAATTGATAATAAATCAAGGACCAGAAGATGATTATGGTGAGGCACCGCACACCTGAGATTTCGTACATCAGTCATCCATTGATGGAGCGATGCATCATGAACCTTGGGTTGTAAACAAATCATCCTACTTATCATTTTTCTTGTTCACTACTGGTCAAGCAAGGTGAAACATCAAGTATTTGTTGGAACTTGAGTTCGAAAAATCCAAAATTCCCTCTTCAATAAATTTGCTCAAATTCTCCATTTGTGATATTTGAAAATTAGAGGGTTAAATTTTATGTATATATATATTTAGAATAAAGATATTGTCCCTCTAGAAGTAGTCCTCTAACAGTCTCTCTCAGCTTAACTTGTCCTAACTAACAAAAGTAGTTATTAATGATTGGCATTAATTAATCCGGGTGTACCGTCAAGATCCGGCGAGGAGAGCGTGGTGCACCGTCGAGATCCGGCAAGGAGAGAGTGGTGCGCCGTCAAGATTCGGCCGGGAGAGCGTGGTGCACCATTGGAGGGGGTCCATGCTAGCCCAGCGAAGGTTGTCAAAGTGGAACAAATGAATACTTTATTAGTTAGATATGAATACTTCATTTGTTAGATATGCATACTTCATGTTAGATATGAATACTTCTTGAAAGAGGTGGGGTGAGAGAGATGAATCTGACTTTGAATTTTAAATTGTATAAATTATTTCGAACATGTATGAATATTTCGTAATCGTCAGTATAAATACTTCTTTAGTTAGATATGGATACTATATAGATTCGTTGTAGTGGTCCTCAATCTTAGCAAATATCGCTTTCAGACGGTTGCGGTCCCCAATCCAGGTTGTCACAAGACGCCAGCGGTCCTCCTGGTCATTACTGGTTCCCAAGATTAATGGTCCCCTCCAGTTTTGACTATTATAGATAATAAGTATGAATATTATAAATTCGTAGGTATGAATACTACATGTTTTGACTATTAATAAAATCGCGTTAACCTTGCTCTTTGGTGGCAATTAGCACATGCGCGTTAGTTAGTGGTCCCCCGTTGTACTTTTTTTTGTCTTTTAGCACAGGGGACAGATAAGGGACTAAATGGGGTACTATTAGTCGTTCCCATATCTTTAATGGTGAGTTATTTTTCTAATGACCACTTATTATTTTGTTAATGACTTTTACTGTTACACCTCCTCATGGCACCTTTATGGTACGATTCTTTCTTATTTCATAATTATCATTAATTAATATTAAATCTCTTGATTGAATCTTTATAACTATATATGTCTCCTTCTATTTGATATAGTACTATGCTCATTCCTTTCTTATTTGGATACAAACTCTCAATATTAATACAAATACAGATCCCTCTTTCTACCTCATATGATTGTTTGAATCAGAGAAATAAATGGAAAGAAATAAAAACCTTTTCTTTGATACTCCCACAGAAAGTTCCTTTGCTTAATTCTCCAATTTTATCAAATTATGATCTATGCTGGATATTGCAGAGTTATCGTCAGTTGCTTCCATGGCGTGCCTAAGGAGCAACAATCTCGGATTATCTTGATTGCGGTTCCATCTTGCACAATGAGACGGAATACGCTTAAGGAAAACTTAGCACAATCCGGGTAATTATATTTCAATTTGATTATTTTAATTAATTTCTAACTATCCGAATATTTTAATTAATTCCGGATTCGGATAGTGATTAAAGTACATTTGAAACTCTGAAATTGGATGTGTAGATTTCTTAGTACTCTGCAATTAGTTGGTCTAATAATTTGTTTACACAAATCATTAATTTAATTAATATGAGAGTATAATATATATATTGACCACTTCGATCAAATTTTTAGATTGAATCTGGTTTATATAATTGTATCATCTTATATCAGTTTCGTCTAACATTAGAAAGAAATTGATAAATATTGGTTCGTTGAATGAGATATAAAAACTTTTATCTAGTAATGACCCGTAACATCAGTTACATAGTGCTGTAATTGATGTATTTACGATTATATTATAAATAATTGATCATAAAGTATTAAATAAGACAAAATCAGAAGTAGAAATAAAATTTAAAATCTCATGATTTGCTATTTTGAGATCAATTAATTAGATTTAGAAATTATCTTCTGAAAAAACAAAATAAAATTACTATCAGTTATTAACAACTTTAATCAATCTATAATTCTATATATAATAATGAATATTTGGTTGACTGAGTGCATCATGAAATTAAATTAGTTCATTTAATTTATAAATATGATTGTGATTTTGAAAATAATTTGTCATTATAATCAGAGCAATATCCAATATCCAGTGTATATACAAATTCTGCTTTAATTATTTATATAGTTAAAGTCGTAAGTGAAACTTACAAAGATTTAATTTTCAATTAAAATAGCAGGTAGCCTAGAATATTTATTTCTAATCAAAGAGGTTGTGATCTTATAAAATCTACAGTAAATCCAACTTACTATTGATAGATATATAATAATTTAGATACAATAGATTTATTGATCTATTTAGACGATATATCAAGAATTATGATTTGACTGTTTCGGTCAAATTAATTATATATTAGATGTTGTTGTATTAATTGCTAATTGAAAAATCTGAGAATTCGAGTTCTATATAAATCTGATAATTCGGGCTTAAATAATTTGATATCTTTGTCCGTATTTAATTAGTATTACAATTTAATTTATTTTAATTAATTTCTAACTATCCGAATATTTTAAAAATTTATACCAACAATATCAGCTTCGACTGCAGTGTGGCTTCCAGAGGATCTGAATGTTCTTCCCATTGTAAGCTGGCATCTAAATGATGTGTTTGATAACCAAGCAGGAGATGAGGAGGCAGGGATGCAAATAGTGCCTTATGAAGAATAAAGCCAGAAGATGGGACAAGGCTTTTCAGCCGAATTTTGTGTTTACATATTTTTAGCCCCAGTCCCTTTGTGTGGTTTAGGTATAAAAATGTTTGGATCTTTTTTTATATTGTCATGTAGACAGTTCAGTGATGGTCTTATGCATTTGTCTGTGCTTGTTTGGTATGTGTCCATGTGGGGTAGGCGTTTGACACTACCTGGGCGGTTGCCCGTGTCCGGACCGTTCGTGCTCACTGCCCGGGGTATTCGTGTTCCAGCCTCGGATATAAGCGGATAAATGGATATACGGGTAGGGGTATAAAATGGACAGGGCACGTCTTTTTGGGAAAAAATCCGATCATACCCGGACCGGTTTACCCGTACCCATATACCCCGTGTCCGTGCCCGTGAACCCGTGTGCCCGTGCCTGTGTCCACACCCGTATACCCGTGTACCCGTACCCGTACCTCTTTTTTTTATTTCAAATTTTTCCCTCCCTCCCGGCCGGTTCAAACAAAACCGGGCCCAGATCGATCAAATCAAACTGAACCGGCTGGGCTCACCCGTCACACCCCTTTTTTTTTTATTTATTAAATTTCAAATTTTATTTCTCCTCCAATATTTTCTTTAAATACACCCCTTTTTCTCCATATTTTCACACTCTCTCAATCTCTCGTTATCTCAATATCTCATTTTATTATTCTCAATTTTTAGATTTATTGTTTTAAAAAAATATAGTTGTAAATTTAATTCATTCTACAAATACGCAAACGAAATTACGAAGGTATCAAAATTATGAAGTTCGGCAGCTCCCGCAAGATTTATCCGCGAAATTTAAAGGTTACATTTATTTCATGTTAGATTAATTTATTTTTGTAGAGTAAATTTAGTTTAAGTTAGATTTATTGAATATTAAGTAATTATATTTGTTAAATTTATTAAGTAATTAGATTTGTTAAACTTGTTAAGTAATTATATTTGTTAGATTTATTTTATGTTAGATTTGTTAAATTTGTTAAGTAATTAGATTTGTTTTGAATATGTTAGATTTTATTTTTGAAATGTTGAATTTATTTTTAATAGGTTAAAATTTTTTGTTAGATTTATTTTTTTGAATATGTGAAGTAATTAGATTTCTTTTGAATATGTTAGATTTTATTTTGAAATTCGGATTTATTTTTAATATGTTAAAAAAATGTATTAGAATTATTTTTTTGAATATGTGAAGTAATTATATTTGTTTTGAATAGGTTAGATTTATTTTTCAAAATGTTGGATTTATTTTTAATAGGTAAAAAAAAAATTGTTAGATTTTTTTTTTAATATGTGAAGTAATTAGATTTGTTTTGAATATGTTAGATTTTATTTTTGAAATTCAGATTTATTTTTAATAGGTTAAAAAAATGTATTAGAATTATTTTTGTGAATATGTGAAGTAATTATATTTGTTTTGAACATGTTAGATTTTATTTTTGAATATATGAAGTAATTATATTTGTTTTAAATTCTGTTTTTTAATTTCTGTTTTTTTAATTTCTGTTTTTTAATTTCTGTTTTTTAAATTCTGTTTTTTAAATTCTGTTTTTTAATTTCTGTTTTTTAATTTCTGTTTTTTAATTTCTGTTTTTTAATTTCTGTTTTTTAATTTCTGTTTTTTAAATTCTGTTTTTTAAATTCTGTTTTTTAAATTCTGTTTTTTAATTACTGTTTTTTAAATTCTGTTTTTATTTCTGTTTTTTAATTTCTGTTTTTTAAATTCTGTTTTTTAAATTCTGTTTTTTAATTTCTGTTTTTTAAATTCTGTTTTTTAAATTCTGTTTTTTAATTACTGTTTTTTAAATTCTGTTTTTATTTCTGTTTTTTAATTTCTGTTTTTTAAATTCTGTTTTTTAAATTCTGTTTTTTAATTTCTGTTTTTTAAATTCTGTTTTTTAATTACTATTTTTTAAATTTTGTTTTTATTTCTGTTTTTTAATTTCTGTTTTTTAAATTCTGTTTTTTAAATTCTGTTTTTTAATTACTGTTTTTTAAATTCTGTTTTTATTTCTGTTTTTTAATTTCTGTTTTTTAAATTCTGTTTTTTAAATTCTGTTTTTTAATTACTGTTTTTTAAATTCTGTTTTTATTTCTGTTTTTTAATTTCTGTTTTTTAAATTCTGTTTTTTAAATTCTATTTTTTAATTTCTATTTTTTAAATTCTGTTTTTTATTTCTGTTTTTTAAATTCTGTTTTTTAAATTCTGTTTTTTAATTTATGTTTTTTAAATTCTGTTTTTAATAGGTTAATTAAATAGGTTAGATATTATTTTTGAATGTGTTAAGTAATTTATATTTTTTTTTTGAATAGGTTTAAAAAATGACAACTTCTCATCGCAAATAAGTGGAAGAAACCATCCAAAGATATTCGACTGATCTTTTTGGCCCCGTTCCCGATATGCCACCAACTAATTATCTACAAGATTATCAACCCAATTATACTGCTAGTTCCTCTCAAATGCCACCACATAATTATACATACCCTTATCCACAAAATTATCCAAGAAGAAACCAAATGCTCCAAACAAATTATCAACAACCCCCACAAATGAGTGCATCGCCACAGTATTATACTTCAAACGATCCAAACGTATTCATTCCACAAGAAACACTTCAACCGACACCACCGTATACATATGGCATGGGCTCTTCTTCTGTAGTATCGAGTAAATTCACTGACACTGCCCCTATAGGAGGTACACCTTCGATAGGTGAACCTGAAATTCAAGAAGAAGTTGTCACTCCTTCGACAAGTGTCCCGCCATAAGAACCAGCAGGAAAAAAGACTAAAAGACTTGCTCCAGAATACAATCAACCGTGGGGGAGATTTTATAAGATTACCAGAGATAAGGCCGAAATTATGCAATTTCTACAATGTAAGGTAAAAGGATGCAAGAATTTTTTTGAGTATAAACAATATAGTGATATGACTAGCTTTAAGAGACATGCCGAAATGCACGAAAGAAAGGGTGAGATTCCAAGTGAAAATCATGAACCGAGACAAATCCAAACCCTTATAAACGCGGATGGTACCAGAACCAACCCAAAATTCGATGAATAAAAAAATGCTTAGTGAATTGGCCCGATACATTACCCATAAAGAACAACCAATGAGTATGGGTGGTTGCATGAGTTTTGCCCGGTTGGTCATTCGGGGGTGTGCTCAACCAATGTACAAAATGATAAATCATAGAAATATGGTTAGTGAAATAAAAAACCAGTTTACTAAGACCAAAAATGACCTTAAAACTCAATTTGCATACCAAAATAAATAAGGTGTCAATTACCTCCGATATATGGACTGCTGGTAAACATGACCTTCGGTACTCTTGTATTACCGGGCATTGGATCAATGATCATTGGGTATTACAAAAAAAGATATTAAGTTTTCGAGTGTTGGATTCTCCCCACACTGCAAATGTAATTTTTAAATCCATTATTGAGGTTTTAGAAGAGTATAACCTTAAAAGAAATATGGGTAAAGGAATTATGAAACTATATAATTAGAATGAGAATTTAAAAATAAAATAAAATGACTCGTATAAAGAAATAAATAAATACATTTGTACTTAGCCGAATAAATATAAATAATTTATATATATAAGTTACAAATTTTATTTATTTATATACACTATTTGATATTGAACTATTATGATTTTAAAAGTCGAATTATAAACACGTAATAATATTCGTACAACACCGTAAAAAAGAAAAAGAAAAAGAAAACGGACCGGACTGGATCGGACCGGCCCCTACCCGGACCTCCCTATCCCTCAAGGATACAACGGGCACGGGTATAAAACGGGCAGGGCACGATTTAAAAAAAAAATCCGTGATGTCCGGCCCGTGGTACCCGCCTACCCGTCTACCCGTGATACCCGTGCCCAATCCCTACTCGTGTCCGTGCCCAGGTATGCCCAGCCCGCCCTGCCCCTACCTGAGAGCAAACCTCTAATGTGGGGGACTACAGCTTATATGTTGATGCTTTTGGGTACCAGTTCGTTATTAGTTTGGGTCTGAATTCTAATAGTTTGTAAGTTAACTGTTTTTCTTAAATGAAAATGGGCTTAGGTCTTTTTAATAAAAAAAAAATGCTATTAGCTTATAATCGGTGGCATTAATCACTTATGCTAACGGTTGGAAAGATCGGCTAGACGGTGTTGAGTACTAATGCTATCTCTTGCGTTTTGCAACTCATTGTAAATGTTCCCAACACCATTTGTTGGATTTATCAGCAGATGGAAAAAAGGCTTGTATATCATGTGTTTTGTTTAAGATTCTAAATAGCGTTTCTAGCATTATAGCGGGGAGACAAAAAAAAAAAATTAGCGAATAGCGGAGCTATAGCAAAAGCTATTATAAATAGCGTTTTTTTATTTCAAAAATTATATTTTATATTTCTACTAATAATAAAAATGTCTCATCAAGAAAAAAAATACCAAATTAATTAAGAAGTTCTAATATTCATATTAAACCAATACAAAGTTCAAATTGTCATTCAAAATATCCCTAATTCAAAAACTATCGATATATTTTATATTCAAAATATACCACTACCATATATTAATGTATGATACAAAATTTAATTGATATAGCGGTATAGACATGTTCTATTGTATTGATATAGCTTGATAAAGTAAAAAAAAAAAAATCTGGAAATTAATCCCATTAAAATTGTAAAATCATGTTTTCAGAAAAAAAAAAAATGCAAAATCATAACTCCATGTAGCATAGCGGACCGCTATTACCGCTATAGCGGACCGCTATTACCGCTATAGCGGCGGTAGCTTGATTAGCGCAGTTTTAGTCTGTAACTTAGCTTTCTGAGTCCAAAATCGCTATAACTAGCTATTTAGAAGTTTGATTTTGTTTGAATTGACATTCGCCAGAGCTTAGTTGTTTTAGTTTTATCATCTGTTATTTACTTCCCACTTTAGGACACTTAGATCCGCTTCAAGAATCGTGATATGATGATGAGCGTATTTTTGCGCTGGATCACCCCTCATATACTGAGTCCGTCCAGTGCCCTCCATCTCTAAACCCAACGAATTTGAATTTTTCTGTGTTGCTTCTCTCCTCCCAAGTCTCAAGTACAGTGACAATTGAAAAACGATTTGGCGGAATAAAAAGTTCGTGATTTAAGAATAATTTAAATATAATTTAAAAATAATTCGAAATTATTTAGATCACAGATGTCAATTTCACAAGAGAGCAAAAATAAAATTAACTAAAAAAATATTTTGAAAAAATTAATAAATAATTCGGTCAACAAAATAATTTGATATTTAGTTCGCTATCACACAAAAAAATTAATTATTCGTGCATAACTATAGTCTCGGCTAGAAAGAAAACACCGAGAACATCCATAACAGATTTTTCTACACAAATAAGCAATAGACTAAAGACAATGGAGACTCTTTTGTTACGGTAGTAAACAAAAGAGCCATGACGCAGTACTATCTGAAAATAAAAACAATAAAAGATGGAAAACCTCCATGCTTACGGAAACTGACACATTGAATGAAGTCTCACACCATCTTCGTGCCTTTTACGATTCTCAGCTTCAACTTTTCAATATTTCCCCTATTAAAATTACTTATTACATCCCAAATTCTAGACTGGAGAGAAAAAAAAATATAATATGAGAATGATGTATTGATATTCCTTAAACGGATAAATATTTTTCATATAATAAATTTGTATATATAGATATAAAAGTTTTTGGGTATTAACCTTAATTAATTATATATAAATCTGAGATAATGCACTTAGAATATTAATGCAGAATAAAAAAATGATTTTTTGAACGTATACCTAGTTAAATGATATTAAGTGTTTCTAGATCTATAAAATATTATGGTTGATATAAGGATGATGCTATCAATTTTATAGAGAATATATAAACCAAAAGTGTTTTAGAGAAGTATTATTAATATACTTGAGAATTATTTTAACTGTTAATTTCTATAGCAATTATCAAAATATGTTTAAAGTAAGGACAGTTTTAGTAACTGAATATAAAACTATTATACATTTATAGTTTTATATCAAACTATTATACCAACAAGAGATTCAACTTTTAATTTATTGGCCCAAAACCTCAATTCCTTTTGTTCCACTCTTTCGTTTAAATACAAAGGTATTTTACCAGAAATTATTATAATAAAATTAAATTAGAAGATAGATTCCAATCTGCTTCTTTTCTCAAGAAAAGAGTATCCTCTTATTCTTCAATCCAAATCGTTAAAAGTCCATCAAACAGTTTCAATTACTTTTTTCATTTATATCAATATAATTTATTAAAATAAATTAGATGTAATTAGAGCCGTTTAATCGATTTTGAACGGTTCAGATTGAAAAATAGAAGAGGACTCCTTTTCTTGAGAAAAGTAGCAGATTTGAATCTAGAGGTATCATAATGCAAGTTTACTTGAGCTCTTTCCGAAATTGGGAACCCTCGTCTCATCTGATTTGATGTTTCCATTAATGCTCTTTCCGATTTCCGAAAGAGAGTACTTGACAGCCGCGCGCGATTTGAGGTTTCGTCTTCTCTCTTTTCTTTTTGAAAACTTTAGGAGGTTAGAGCATCCGCTGCTGCTTTTCTCAAAGGAAAAGCAGGAGCCTGTTATCCATTTTACTCTGTCTCTCACTTCAAAGAGAAAGAGAGAGAAAAAGAGGAGAGAGAGACAGAGGAGAAGAGCAGGGAATAACAGGGATTTGTTTCCGATTTGATGTTACAAAATTAAATTAGGTGGTAAGCCGTCTCGTCTTCTCTCTGTTTTTTTTTTCATTTTTTTTTTTTTTTTTTGTAGGAAAAGAGATGGTGGTTCCGACGGAGGACGCCATGGATGCTCTCATTGCAGATTACGTTCAACCTCTACTCCCCATAAAAATGGATCATAAACTTTCGATTTCTCAGCAAGAAGCTGTCGCTAAACGCGTACGATTTGAGTCAGCTTGTTTGTTTAACGAACCTATGTTTTTTTCGTTTAATTTTTTCTTCTGGATCAATGGAGGACCTGCCTATCTTTTTTTTCTCTTTTCCTCAAAATTCAATCAAATAAGTTGATAATTTTCTTCAGTTATTTCTACTAGGTGTTTTCTTTTCCTCGTCTTTATCCTAAAAACGTTGTATTGTCGAGTCCCAGATTTGGAAAATATATATATATATATATAGAGTTGGAATAATATCAAAAGAAGGTTGTCAAGAGGGCACGGCTGTAAGGTCTTATAAGGAATTATAAAAAAGTGAACTCTGTTTTCTACTTTATTTAAATTCTTACAGCTGCTGTTTTGTTCCTGTTTACTATTCTTCAGTGGAAAGGTATACCTGAAAAAAAAAAACTGAAAAAAACTGAAAAAAGGAACTTATAAAATAATCTGTGTTGTAAGTTTTATGTTTGCACATTTCTGAGAACAAAAATGTTAAGGTGTTGCTTGGTATGAGCAAAGTTTGACTTGCAGGGGGTTGTAAAAAAAATTAGGGTTGATTGTCAAAATTAGAAATCTCACTGTAAACTATGCAAAGTTACCGCATTGGCTTTTCATTCTCTCTCCTAGACAAGTGAAGAGTTCTGTAATTGAGGAGTTATATAAGTAACATTTGCCAATTGCGATTCATTTTATTTTCTTTCTGCAATTGCAGATGCATGCGATTGTACTTCTCTAAAGCTACTACCACCGGAAGCAGCAACCTCAATTAGAGTTCTCCTTGGAAACCTTATGCTAGATGACTGTTGTTGGTAATGCACCCCTCTTGGCTTACCTCGACAAAACCATCTCCCCTTCAAAAAGTCTCTCTCTGGTGGAGAAATCCATCATGCGTGCATGCAACATATCAAAGGCATTGTTGGACCATGACACAATAACAATGGAGACATGGCCGGTAGAGAAAGGGGCAGTGTTTATTGCTGATGCCAAGAGAGAGAAATGCTTTCTCGGGAGGGAGTCCTTGGTCGAGGGTTTTTTTTCACTTTTGGAAATAGAGGTAGAGGGACAGAAGCCTGAGGATTTGCTTGAAAACTTGACAATTTGGAAGGTTGATGGTCAGACTGGTATGCAAAATTTTGTGGTACTGTAAGATCTATGTTAAAGGAAAAGGTCAAAAGCTAAGTAAACATCAAATCTGGAGTAAGGAAAAAGAGTACAAAATGACATCTGGTCAGGTGCCTGTACAGGATGGTATCAGCATTATGTTTGCATTTTTAAAGATAAATCTGACAAATTATTGTTTTGGTTGTTCTAAATAGGTATCAACCGGGCCAATTTGTGTACTTGGTACAGTTGTCAAACATACTCCCTCAGCAAAGAAAAGTCAAGGGAAATGGTCTTTTTGATGGAATGCTCAAAGGCGCCATCTGCCAAAGAGTTTGTAGAGATGCCCATAAAAGATGTACTCAACATGTAGTGATAAAAACAGCTTTTTTATTTATATACTTTTTTAATTTCTACTTGCTTGTATTTGGTTTATAGTATATTGGGTACCTAGATCACGGAGTAGAGCATAATTAAGCAAATAAAATTTAAATCAAGTTCTACTTCTTCCTTTTTGTTTGCTTTCAAATTAAGTTCACAATCAAAAAACATGCTTAGTGCAGTTTGAAACGTGCAGTTATCCCAAGTGGCTCAATATGGTATAGCAGTATAGCACATTGGGAATGTGGTACAAGACCTAATGATTTCTTGACAACAGTGGAACCTTCCAATTGTACTCTATATACAAAATTGTACTTAATTGATTAGCTATGCCCCTGACAGTAACAAGTATCCTTTATATAGACAGATTTCATAAATTTGTTTTCTTTGAATTTTAATTAATTTGTGACTGTCTACTCTGGTGTACTTTATAATATTAATGGAATCGTTATATGTGTTTTTAACTAGGAAGCGAGCAAACATTTGCTCCCAAATTTGCTCCCTCTCTTCTCTCTCGGTGCCTACAGTCTCCCTCTAGGTTAGTACCTTCAGGCTCTCTCTCTCTATTAATGTTTAAAATTGATGAAATTGTAGTTTCAATTTTGTTTGAATATTTTAGGGTTGTGACATGGTTTGCTCGGTTTAGACTTGTCAAGGGCAACTCTGCCAAATTGTTCCCAAAGCTTGTATTTAAGTTAGATTATGAAACAAACTGACAAGAGGAACTTGTAAAAATCACATCTAGGTTTGCTTTTGTGGATAAAATGACCAACAAATAATATAATTTAGAATGATATATGACCCGCTTTCATTTATTTTCTTAATGACCAAAACTATATTTATCAGGTTGTGATGTGATTGGGTTGGGACTTTAAAATATTTATTTGAATTGGATTGTGAATTTATTTTAAAAAAAATTCGATCCTCTGATTAATCCAACCTGTCCTTGTCCAGCATTAACTATACACTCTGGAGTGAGTCTGCCATGGATCAAAATTTTCAGCAAAAGTTGTCTGAATTAATCACAGGCGTTGATCTTTAAAACAGTACAATTGGAATAACTTATATATGTTAATCTCTCCGTCACCATCAGGCTCTTCCTCACTTCCAAACCATTGGCTCCGTATCTTTCTCTCTCGTTGGCCGCCCCACCCTTTGCTCCCTTTGCTCTGTATCTCCCCCTTCCTCGTTCTCTCCAGCCGCTCTGTATCCTCTAGCCGGTCTCTCTCTCGCGTGCACACAAGACCCTCTCATCTGAGGGATGCCAAAGCAGGTCCTGCGTGGAACCCACGTTTGTGCTTCTTGGTGGGTCAACTCGAGGAAGATTGAATTTAGTTGGGCTTTGTTCAATTTGTCTCTTCTCCGGTCGATTTTCTTCCCTCCTTGGTGGGTCTTGCTCAAAGATTGCATCTTGAACTATATTTTCTTCTCCTCGCAGGTTAGCTGAACCTCCTGGTTGAACCACACTGTGAGAGTTCATTTGATTGCCTCGTATATCAGATGCAGGAATTGAACTTCTGTTAACTTGAATTGTTGTCATCAAATCTCTGAACTGGTGGGATATCGCTTGGTTCATATCATCCAACTTCTTATCTATTGTCAGCTCTAATTTGGCAATGGCATGTGAATTGTTGCTAGCAGATTGCATGCATGCATTGAGCTGCTGTCGTTGTGCTTCCAGCTGGGTTTCAATGTGAGATAGGCGATCATGCTGCACTGTCTCTGATTGGAATCTAGACTGTTTTGATTGTAAGAATTTCGTTGCCAAGGTTGCTAGATCCATGGTCATATCGTCACTTCTTGTGCTGCTGCGAGTCGTTATCGGCATAGTTGGTCGTCACTTCTTCTAATCATATGCGTTCCGTAGACTTCCCAGATGCAATCTTTATTGCTTTGATACCACGTTGTAACGACCCTCAATCTTAATCAAGATTCAAAGCTCAATTTGACAAATAAACAGCTACTTTTATTGAAATGGTAAAAGAAATTACAATGGAACAGTAAAGAAGAAAACTAAGAAATTGTAAATGACAAGTTACAAATCACATAATCCAGTTCCACTCCCTAATTCTATATATATAGGCGATCAAATTCCCTTTTGGAATTAATCTGATCCGTTGCTTATATCTCTCAATTGCACGTCGTGCTGACATCTAAGCTCCATCGTGTGACTAGCTTACTGAGGTGGCAGTTGAGACGTCTCTTGTTCTAGTGTTCTGGGACCCATCGCGCTGTCTCTGCGTACAGTAGTGATCTCTTCAACGGTCTCCTTCCCGTTCCGACTTGAGGGACCCCTTGTCAGCGTTTCCTTCGTTTTAAATGTTCTGACCGCATTCCCTTATGCGCTGCCCTTATTACCTGAACTCATCTCCTCTCCCAAATACGCATTGACTGAATCAAAATTGAGCTGATTTATCCCCAATTCAGCTTCCGTTCGTGACAGCGCTCTCCCATGTTTTTTCCTTCCGCCTCTTAATTTTCTCGTCGTGATTTTCATCCGCTCTCTCATTCTGACCCTCTTTTGTGGTCTCCATGTCTACCCACTCTCTCTACTATGCTGCACCCTTGCAATCTTATTTTTTTACTTTCGTGTTTTATTGCTCTCTATTGTATCGTACAACCTTATCGCTAATGTTAACTTTCTAATTGATTTAGTATGAATTATGAAATGTACGGGTACATCTAGTGATGCTACAATGTGATGCAATATTTATCATGGTGTGTAACATCAAGTTTATTAGCACTTCAAACAGAGATAATACAAAGAAAAGAAAAAATCTTGTACCAATTGTACCCGTGAACATCCAAGACAGTGCCAAAAGAAATTTCATATTAGGAAATCTCTATTCTAATATTGCTCTGTTTGTTGGTTAATCTCAAAAGCAAAACACATGAAATTAACAATAGGCTTTTTTTTAATTTTCTGCCTCGGAAGTAATAGATACTAAGACTGAACTGTATCAGAACTGAACTTTAGATCAGACTTGAACATAGGATAACACAAGTATTAAGCATATTAAAACTAAAACTAAAGTTGATTTTTAGAAACTGTCCCAACAAAACACAACTCAGACTTTGGGAGAGGCGATCAACTCATGCACCCGATTTCAGAATCAGCAGCAGAGCAACTCACAGTTCTCACATGGCACATTGCGCAATTGAGGCCTGCGGCAACCTCAGATGAAGCAACGTGGAAATGGACTTCGTAGGGATCCTTCACGGTAAAGTCTGCATACATGGCCATCAAAGACGAACCATCAATAGCCACCAACATATCGAGCATCTGGGCAACAAAAGCACCTCCAAGATTTAGAGTTTTTGCTTGGCTTATGATACAGAACCGGATTCTGACGATAGACAATTGGAGAAAAAAAGATTTCATTCTTATTAATAGATGCTTCATGTGCAAAAGAAAAGCGGAAATGGTCAGGCATTTATTCTTTGATTGTGAAATATCAAAAATAATTCAAACTGTTATGGTATTGGCATATCGAATTTGAATGCCTCATTTCCAGCAGGACACGCATCCGTTAGTAAACAAATACACTTAAAAAGAAAAATCACTTTTCTTGATTGCGCACTTCATTGTATGGAGAGAACAATGTGCAAGGGTGTTCAGAGATACACAGGCCACGGTAACAGAGTTGATGATGCAAATCAGAGAGCAGTGGGAATTGAGCTCAGGCACGTACCAGCAAACACGGGAGGTGAAGGAATACTGAGACAACAGACAACCTTTTTATATTATGCACTTTACTACATTTCAATTTTATATTTTTCTTTGTAGAGGGATGCTTCACTGGAGCTCCTGCGTAGACTTTTATTTATGCTTTTTAGATTACTTGTTTCAAAACAATGACTCATGTATCAAAAAATTTATCAATCAGATAGAGGCTTGACCTCTGTTTACTTTAACTTCAGCATTCATATTGAATACAATACAGTAGCAAGAGGTACACACTGGTAATGGTGGTACACAATTATAAATCCATAACGTCCAGTTTTAACAAAGATTCATATCCATAGGGAAGGGTGTAATTTAATTAAAATACTTGCAATTATCTCATCGTAAGACAGACAGCAAATATAGAAGTTTCTCTTTTTATATATCCATTTGTTAAAGTTTCACCCAAATTAATTAATTAAAAAGCATGCTAGTTTCTTTAGATATCCCTTTTCAATTAACAAATTCTATACACAAGTACTCAACACAATAGAATAAAATTACTGCAAAATTGTAATCCTAAATTATAATAAAAGGAATTTGTAGTATAAGGACATGTCTTTCACTGCTTAGAAACAAGCTTTTCCAATTCCCTCGTGACATGCAATTCTTGTAAGAAAGAGAGAAAAAGAGAGGACAGATACGAAGCACATTAGAGACCACAGCTTTGAGATAAAAAAAAAAAAATAAAAAAAAATGACGAAATCGTTTTAACCAGAGTCGGCAATATTCAGTTGATTCTCAATGTGCGTTTTCTTGGCTTCGCACGGGTAGATATATAAGTGACAGTACTGAGAATAGGTTGATCATTTTGCAATTAAGTACGCAGGAGATCACAAATTTATGAGAAATGCCACCGAGACAAACTAATCAAAGACCATAGTAATCTCTAGATAGACATCAGTACATAATCCAATATTACAAAAAAAAATATATAACAAATGTCAACTTACAAGGAAACTAGCACCCGACAAACATAAGTTCTTTCTTGTAATTAAAACTAGAATCATTCTTTCAGTTGGATTATACAATACTTATATGAAAGGACATTCTATGTTAATGGGCAATTCACTCTTCTTAGCCCACACCACACCTACATTAACTAGACATGCATCCCCCCTGAAAGTCCTCTTGGCCTGGACGCTCGAGTATGTAAATTTTAAAGTCTTATTTTTAGCAATCGGCTGATCTTGTGAGCCCATGATACTGCTTTGCCAGATGTTCACAGTGATGCTGACATCTGAACCAATTGGATGTACAGTTATAGATCTTGAAAGAGGAAGTTTCATGATGTTATCCTTGTAAGGACTAACATCTAAGCGGATGCCTTCGGTTTTATCCCTATTGAATAGGAAGCTTTTAGCCCTCTCACCAAGCTTTGAATTTTCAGCAGTTATGCACCCGTAGACTACCGCTGAGGCAAATTGACAACCTGTGAGTGAAACCTCAACACGAGCCTCCACACCATTCCCGTAAACAGCAAAGTCTACCTCTATCGGACCAAATCGGCTTGGTATCCTCTTGGACAAGAATGTGTCATACACCCCCCTCATACCATCCCATATCTCCTCGTCGCCCCAGCACACCTTTTTGTCATAATCTTTGAACTGATCGCTGCAAGTTCCATATTTAAATAGATGGGGAACAAAAAGTACATCATCATATGCCTGCATGGCCATATTGGGACCTCTCAGCTTAACAAAACCCTGCAGTAATGAAACAAGCAATTGCTATTTAATGTCAATTTAGCTATACCCATTGGCCAATCAATATTGTACAAGATTAAGAGACCAAAATAATTTTACTATTTATTTCAGTGGAAAGAAAAGAGAGAACCAAATTAAAATAAATTGAACAAAATAACCTCAGGAGTAATATTCAGAGGACCCCCCTGTTTCCGACTAAAGACGACATACATCAAGTTCATCAAGATGCAACCATACATCTGGTCAAAATCATGTTGATTGAATTCGAGAAATTTCACTGAAAACACCTCCATGAGGTTCCTTCGCATTTCGATATACCTCGACACAGGCAGTTGCTGCTGGTTCACAATAACACTTTGACTGGCCTCCACTGGAGGAAACCTGCTAAAAATTCAAACTGACGTCATATACTAATCCATCAAATTTTATAAAGAGAGGAGGTTGACTTAAGATTTTGACATGAAAGGGAAAGAGAGAAAGACCTGGTGTGCACATCAGCTTGGTACTCAACACGAGGCACTTTGGAATCCCTGATGCATTCCATCACATTGCTTCTTTGAGGCCCAGGATCCCCTTCTCCAGCATGGGTGTCTATGAAATTGGCTACCAGAGAAGCAACATCGGGTCCATCTCCATCTAGGGTTTGACAATCAACCCAACTGACCATCAGTACCACCTTTCCACAGCCACGGTTGGGAAGGATAATAGACCCTTCAGTAGAGCCTAAACTAGGATTGAACTTCACTGTCTCTTCAATGACTAATAGATTATCAGGTTCAATACCTACTTCTATACTCACATGAACAAGCAGAGATGATTGACATGGAACTGCTGTTACCCTTCTTGACAAAGGGAGAGGGACCAACTTGCCAGGTTTTAGACCGACACACTCTTTGCTCAATTTATGGAAGAGAATGCTCTTAGCCTTAGATTCGGTGAGAAAGCTATTTGATGCACACACCTTCCCGTGAACCTGTATGAGAGCATCTTCTCCTTCATAATCAAAGTCAACAAAATAAACATTCAAATGCGCCTCTACAGCATCACGGTAGACTGCAAAGCTAATATCAAGATAGTTTCTGAAATAGCACTCGATAGACCGGCAGATAAGTCCATCCATGTAATCTGATTTATCTTCCCACAAACGGATTTGAGTTCTATGCATCGTACAAAAAGCGCGATCAAATAACCAAACAAATATGTCTATGTTATCTTCGACTGGTATGCTACGCCTCGGGCCTGATAGAGTGACACGATCCTGTGAGTATTAACAAAGAACATGATAATTACATCAATATTATAGGAAACTAAGAAACTTATTGACAGATGTTATTTTAAAGTGTTTTCTACCTGGTTTAAGGTTGATGCTTTTTGAAGTATAAGATTGTTAAATAGGGCAGAGATATTGACAGGGGCTGGTATGATAAAAATTAAAATTGTAGGTTATGTTCGTGTGACTGAAAAGAAAGATTTAACTCTCCAGAAAGAAAGACCTCTGAATTAATTTGCGGAAGCTGTAGGGCCTCAGCATCAAAGATGACGTAATCTTGGTTGAAATCTTGGTTGCAGCTGCAGAGGAAAATGACACCAAAAAAATCTCGGTAGCCACGTGGCTTCCTATGGATTTTAGATGGCTTGAATCCTTCGTCTTTCATGACAGCTGAAAACACCTCGATCCGTGCACGTGTGCGGCTGCGACGTCTGCACAAAAACTCGCTTAAGGGTCTATACACAAATAGACAAAGAATATGCTTGAGAGAGATTTAAAATCATACGATTGGTGTGCTTCGTCGGTTCCCATTCGGTTGCTACCGTTAGCCCTAGACGCGAAGGGTTCTTCTCCGGTTACCATTCGGTTTCTTCCGTCAACGCCAGACGCGAAGGGGTCTTCTCCGGTTACCATTCGGTTGCTTCCGTCCGCCCTAGACGCGAAGCGGTCTTCTCCGGTCACCATTCGTCCGTTGCTGCCGTCAGCCCTAGACGCGAAGAGGTCTTCTCGGAAGGATTGCCGAGGTGGGTTTGTGTCGCGTATATAATTTACACAGTTGTCGTGGTGAAGTAGTGTACTTCTGTTCCTATGATTCCATTTTTACGCACCCGCAATTCGATGGGCCAGTAGACTTTTAAAAGCCGAGTGGGTGGGCTTGCGGATTTGTGCCTACCAGTCTTTCACCCATTGTGATAACGCAGCCCATTTCCTTGTAGCCTAGGTCTCTTTATACAGTGGCGAAGCTAGAACTTCACAGGTATAGGAACTGAGTGCGTATCCTCTGAGATATCTCAACTTTTGCGTGACCGACGTGTCCGGTGCCTATTCGGGGGTAGCGCAGGGGCCCGTATTATTTGAGCTTCGAGATTCGTTCAGAAAGTAATTGAACAGTTGGGATTTTCCATAAAGTCACCCAAAGTTTGAGATATCTCAGAGATTACGAATTCATAGGCACTTCCCTGAATTTTTTTTGTTTTTATTTCGGTAAATTACTGTAGACAAAATTAATATTATAAATTTTAAATTGACCGCAGGTCCACTGGACTTTGTGTTTGAATTGAATCTGGATTGTTCGATTGATCTTTTCTACAACAGTTGGAAAATCAAGGCATAATTAGCCTATAAAGCAAAATTCATTAATTAGAGATTGAATTAAGTAAATAAGTCAGGTTTGTCTCGAACTTAATTTATTTATTGAGTAAGTAATTTATACATATTTACTTGATTTCATTTATATAATTTAATATTATAAATTAATATTAATTATTTAATCCCTTGTTGATAAATTATCGGAGAATATTCCAATATTTATCAATCTTAATCAATTTATATGAAAAAAAATTCGAACAACAAAAAGTCTTTCAACTCAGTTTTAATAAATATTAAATTTGAACATAACACTTCTTCTGAGAACAATATTTTAATTATTAGGCTAGATGCAAATCCAAAATTCGTAAGAAGAGATAAAATATTCCCCTTTAGAATTTAAGATTATGAAAGCCCAGAGATTTGTATTACAATTATGTTATACACATATTTCTATTTTATTACTCATAAAGAAATAATTTGATTGCTTGCATTTGATGATTTACTAGATAGTGGCATAGTGCTAGTCTGATTTTCACAAAACTAAACAAAATTGTAGTAATAATACCGGTGAATATTTTTTATTGTACCACCACATCATCTTGATTTATTGTTAATTCCTTTGAGATCGGATTTCTCTCACTATTATTAAATCTGTCATATATATATTATGCAACCCATATATAATAATACCGGAGAATATTTTTTACTGTACCACCACATCATCTTGATTTATTGTTAATTCCTTTGGGATCTAATTTCTCTCACTATTATTAAATCTGTCATATATATGTTATGCAACCCATAAGTCTCATGTGTCCGCCTCGCCTGTATTAGCCGTCACTGTACGTCTGTCAATCTGTGCTCGACTGTTACCAGTCTATCCAGATTGATTGAAACTTGAAACTTTGGAGAACTCCGGTAAATTGATTGAATAGCTAAATAGGTTTGAATTGCTTGCATTAATATATTGGAAAAAAATTTGGCATCCCCATGAAATCACATTAATAGCTAATATCCCATCAAAAATTCATTTCATTTCTTCTATACCCTTTTATTTATTTTCTCTTTTATTTAGTTATTTTAAATTTTAAATTGACCTATATATACCCCCCTTATTTTTAACAGAGGTGTCCAATACTTCCTCTTCTAAATTTCTTCTTCTAATAAACTTCTTCATCCGTCACTTCTCTCTAAATCGCCACAAACAATCCCCATGCGGCTGTACCACCCCTCTTTCGCCGTCCCTCTCATCTCATCCTCCGACTCAACACCTCCTTCTTGTTGGCCGACCACCTCGTGCTTCTAATATTGAGATAATCTAGTTATTTATCAAAGGTTCCAGGCCGTCAGTTTGCTGCAAGGTAGATGGTTAATTAATGGAAGCCGCCATGGAGAGATGGTCTAGGATTCATAGTGGAGGAAGAGGAAGGATGACATTAACATTGATATCACTTAATTATATTTCCAACCTTAAATTTTTGTTCATTCGAGTCCACTACTGAATTTTTGTTTCATTTCCCCTTCTCTTGCTTTTTTTATTCTAATAAAAATCCCATGGATAATTAAATATATTAATGTTGAAATCTATTTATATCGATTTTATAATACATCAATAATCTATTTTTACAGCAAATCATACCCTTGTAATTCTTCCCAACTGATCTCAAAATTTAACCAAGTGAAAAAAAATCACTAATAAAGAAATCTTGTAGTTCTATAAAATTCTTACTACTAGATGAAAAGACGGTGATTATTAATGGCGAAGTTAGAAAAAAGAAAGAGGTAATGAAATATATGGCAATGAAGAGAACAGTAACCTATTACTGAGTAGTTAGGATAGAGCGTTAGAAAAAAAAGAACGATCGGAAGAGAGATGGGGCAAATAGCAATAGAAGGAAAGAGGTGATGGACTGATGAAGTATTATTTGGCGCCAATAGGGTTGAAGGAAGATGAAGTGTCTCAGAAAGTTCTTCTTCAATCTTGTTAAAAGTTTAATGGACCTCTCCTTTTGATTTTTAAGGTTACAATGGTCAATTCATTTTTTAAAATAATTAAATAAAAAGAATAACATATAAAAGGGCATAGAAGAAATGAAATGAATTTTTGATGAGAATATTAGTTATTAATGTGATTTTATGGGGAAATTGGCTATTTCAAAAGTTTAGGTGAGTATACAGAAATTTTTTCTAATATATTTCTTGCTATTTTATTGAATCGTATATTGAATCCAAACTCAAACCCGTTAATTTATTCAAATCCGAATCTGATTTTTGCCTACCCCTAACTCAAATCCTAGTCTCATCACTGGTCTCTTATGAACTTGCTATGTAAACGAACAAACAAAAAAAATTATGATATGTAAAAAACGACCATTTAGTCCGATTTGAACAAACAAAAAAAACTATGATATATAATACAAAAAATGCACCTCTACATATATAATAAAGGAAGCGTCTAATTGTCCACAGACATTTGTCCACCATTTGTCTACAGAAAAACTGTCATTTGACCTGTGCGAATCCTATAAATTTAATAATTAAATGCTGTAACTTATAAAAACAATCTTATAAAAAACGTAATAAAAAATTTCAAACATCCAGAAACTTTCATTAACGGTTTGCAACTTGCCCGACTTGGCAAACTAACTGTACATCGTGCGGGACCACTTGGCAAACTAATTATACTTTTCTTACTAACAGTTAATGAAAGTTATTTGCGGTTAATGCCAGTTATTTACGGTTAATGCCAATTTTACAAAAACTTCTAGAACATTCCACAAAAATTTATAGAACATTTCAAACCAGGACAACATCTACAACTGGCATTTTTTTTCAAAATAAACATAAAAATATTCAAAAATAATTTTTTTCACAAAATTATAATTTTAAATTTTTTTAAAAATTTCATAATTTTTTCTTTCAATACTGCAAAATTAGAAGTTGTAAATTGTAAAATAAACATATGTCACTATAAATTTCAACACTGCAAAACTAGAAGATGTAAAAAGTCAAATAAACATATGTCCACTACAAATTTCAATACTGCAAAGAAAAATTTAAAAGATCAATACTCCATATC
The DNA here is from genome assembly GCA_964058845.1 of Carex sylvatica. Classification (NCBI taxonomy): domain Eukaryota; kingdom Viridiplantae; phylum Streptophyta; class Magnoliopsida; order Poales; family Cyperaceae; genus Carex; species Carex sylvatica. The sequence goes on from CAXKVR010000064.1 coordinate 112,379, forward strand.
ACCTCTCTATCATCTCTTTTCTCCAGATTTTCACAAGATGAATACTGTAAAATTACAATATGAATACTGTAAAATTAACATATCAATACTCCATATCGCCTCTCTATCATCTCTTTCTTCCAGATTTTCACAAGATGAATACTGTAAAATTAACAGAAAAAATACTGTAAAATTAACATATTAATACTCCATATCGCCTCTCTATCATCTCTTTTCTTCAGATTTTCACAAGATGAATACTGTAAAATGACAAAATGAATACGGTAAAATTAATGGGGCAATACTGTAAAATTAACATATCAATACTCCATATCGCTTCTCTATCATCTCTTTCCTCCAGATTTCCACAAGATGAATACTATAAAATTAACAGGAAAAATACTGTAAAATTAACATATCAATACTCCATATCACATCTCTATCATCTCTCATCCATGTCGCCTCTCTCAGATTATCTCTTCATATCTCCTCCATATCGAAATTCAACATAAATAAAGAAATAATTACAAGATCCCTTACTGTATCAAATCAAATAATAAATTCAAATAAATGTTCAAATTAAAGTTCAAAACAATGCTAGATCTATTACTGCATCAAATCAAACAACAAATTCAATAGAAATAAAGAAATAACTCACTAGATTTAAATTTCACCATGTTCTTCAACCATGACAACTTCTATCCGATCGAAATCCACTCCTGAATGTTCCGTCGAGAAAGAGGAACGAAAGAGGAAGGAAATCGCGAAAAGAGGAAGGAAATTGTGAAAAGAGGAAGAAAATCTCCTGAAGGTTATCTCCTCTCTCAGATCACTCTTGAATGTTCCCTCGAGACGAAAGAGAAAGAAAATTGCAGAAATTACGGAGCAAATTTGATCGAAAAGGAAAATTTCGTAAATGAAATTCAAAAAAGGAATGTGTTATCGCACGATGGCAAGTTTAAATAGGAGACGATACTCATAATAAAAAGGTGCGGACCGAAGACAGTTAAAAATAGTTGAAACTAGGAGTGGATAACACTGTCGACAGATGGTGGACAAACAGTGTGGATGAAAACCTTTTCTCTATAATAAAATAGTTTTTTATGTGTTATTAAAAAACGACCATTTAGTATGATTAATTGACTGATTAGTCGTTGATAGTGATCAAACTGTTACGAATTGTCTGTTTTCGTTTATACAACTAATTTATTGGTCATTTTTATTATTTATTTTTTCTATATTTATCTGGAATATGATATTTTGAGTTTTTTAAATGACAATTTCATAAAATTTTATTAGTTAACAATGAAATTAAGTTAGAATAAATTTATTTGATAAATTTGATGAGTTAAATTAATTTTTTTAATAATTACAAGTATATGCACATAACTTTAGAGAGTATTCTAAAGTATGTAAAATTATCTGCAAAATTTTGATTAATCACAGTGGATTTGAATGTAAAAAATAACCGGTGTTAATTTGAAATTCTGTAGTAGTGGTAGATATATTTTACGATCCTGGTTTAACTGGGTTAACATATTACCTTTATTACTTCGAATACTGATGTTTGGTAATAACTTAAGAGTGAGGCTATGTACTTTGCAATGCGCGGATTGTTTCGTACATTGGATTCATCTATTTTCAAAGTTTAAATAGTCGATCCAAACTGCTCAACATTATTATCGTGAAAATATACTTGGAGACCAAATTTTATATTTTTTGAAAGTTTTTTGCTATTTTTTGAGACAATTAGAAATCACTAGATCTAAAAATTATGGACCATTCGAAAGTAGTGATTTTCTACCTATCAAAAAAATATAGTAAAAAAGTTTAAAATAATATAAAATTTGATCTCCAAGTATATTTTTATATGATAATAATATTGAGCAGTTCGAATCGACTATTTGAACTTTTCTATAATATATTTTTTATTATTGGCTTTCAATCAAGATCTTTGGACCATAATTAGAGATAACATACAATTTCCAATTAGAAGAAAGAGAAGATTTTAAAAGCCTTATTAGCATATGTATTATTAGAATGTTTTGGATTAGTTGGGTCAGATACAGCCATACAGGTATCTACTGACATAGAACAGTGCCAAGCAGTATTTTTCTTTTTTCTTTTAGGCAAGGACTGGAATATGATTTTTGAATTTACTAGTCACACTTGATGTATCCTATGTTATTTTGATACTTTTAGGAAGCTATTGTATTCGTGTCTGACACGTATCTGACACCGACATTCCTCCGACTCGAGTACGATACGTATCAGACACGTCAGCTGACATGTCAGATGAGCTAGTGTGTCCCTACCCTCCTGATACGGTCTCCGACACCTGGTTGAATGCGTTGATATGGCTAGACACGGTCGGGCGTATTCGACACCGACATGCCTCCAACACGAGTACGATACGTATCAGTCGCGTCAGCTGGCGTGTTCCTACCCTCCTGATACGGTCTCCGACACCTAATTGAATGTGCTGATATAGCTAGACACGGATGGGATGACACCTAATTGAATGCGCCGATATGGCTTGACACGGTCGGGATGTTTTGGATTAGTTGGATCAGATATAGCCATACCATATAGGTACGTATGGTATTTTCACCTTTTTTTTCTTTTAGGCAAGGACTGAAATATGATTTTTAAATTTACTAGCCACACTTGATGTACCCTATGTTATCATGATACTCCTAGAAAATCATCGTATTCGTGTTTGACACGTATCTGACACCGATATGCCTCCGACACGAGTACGATACGTATCAGACACGCCAGCTGACGTGTCAGATGAGCTAGTGTGTCTCTACCCTCCTGATACGATCTATTCGACACCGACACGCCTCCAACACGAGTACGATATGTATTAGACACGTCAGATGATGTGTCCCTACCCTCCTGATACGATCTATTCGACACCGACACGCCTCCAACACGAGTACGATATGTATTAGACACGTCAGATGATGTGTCCCTACCCTCCTGATACGGTCTCCGACACCTGGTTGAATGCACCGATACGAATGGACACGGTCGGGCGTATCCGATATCGACACGCCTCCAACACAAGTACGATACGTATCAGACACGTCAGCTGGCGTGTTCATACCCTCCTAATACGGTCTCCGACACCTAATTGAATGCGCCGATATAGCTGGACACGGTCTCTGACACCTAATTGAATGCGCTGATATGACTGGACACAGTCGGGATGACACCTAATTGAATGCGCCAATATGGCTGGACATGGTCGGGATGTTTTGGATTAGTTGGGTCAAATACAGCCATACCATACAGGTACGTAAGTATTTTCTTTTAGGCAAGGACTGGAATATGATTTTTGAATTTACTAGTCACACTTGATATACCCTATGTTACCCTGATACTCTTAAGAGGTTATCGTCATCGACACGAGTATGATACGACTGGACACAGTCCGGACACTATAATGTAACACATAATATAGTCTATAAAAGTGGGAAAATATTTTGGCTCTTAACACACTAGTACAAAAAACCCCTTCACTGACTGTTAAAATATCTCTACACCGACTGTTACAGTGGCGTCAGTAAAGCCGGCGCCAGTGAAGGTGATCTTTTACTGACTCTTTAAAAACAGTCAGTGTTGAGACCAACACTGACTGTTTTTAAAGCGTCAGTGTTGGTATTCAACACTGACTCTTTTGAAAAAGAGTCGGTGTTTCTACCCAACACTGACTCTTTTGAAAAAGAGTCAGTGTTTCTACCCAACACCGACTGTTTTTGAAAACAGTCATTGTTGGAATTCAGTAGTGACTCTTTAAAAATAGTCAGTGTTGATATTAAAAACAGTCACTGTTGATATAAAAATTTCGGCATATTTCTGTTTATATTTGGACTAGCCTCCATATTTTTGCTAGCCATATATTACTATTTAACATTTATTGATGTTAAACAAAGTATCATACAAATAATTGCTCGCAACATAATATATTCATTCATCAAAAAACATACAGCATAATAGATTCATATATACAAGTAAAAACACTATAACAAAATTTACATGACAAATATGAACAAAATATGCAACTAAAATATGAACAAAATATGCAAATATAACAAAATTTACAAAGCATTACATATCTTGTAAATAGATTAGTAGTTGTCCAAGAAAAATCTACACCATTGTCTTGTTATTGCATGAAGTTGCGTCGATGTATATTTTTTTGTCGGTAAATCACACTACATGAGTACATAACAAGTTAATATTATCCAAGATAAATGAAAATTGAATAAAGTTCAATTGACATGTGGCCAGAAACAGATTATGGTTTCAAGTTTACATAAACTTGTTATAAAAAAACGTCAAGTTAAAGGAAAAAGTAACAAGAAATTAAACCTAAATATTTTTTTTTCTCAACGTTAGAGGTAAATAGTAAAGATGCGAAATATTGGTTGTTAGTTCATTAGTTCCAAATGCAATAAAATGTTTTGGTGTAATTTGTAACACTATTATTATTGCTTGTAAAGTTTAGGCTATGATGAAAGAGACCAGCGCCTGCCAAGTAAACAGTACTATACCAGTCAATAGCAGTGTACATACCTATGTTTCTCAATGTGAGCCTGAGCCTCTGCATCCAGTCTAATAGGAGCTCCAGTTTCTCTCTCCTTTGATTCATGACCATTTTCACCTCTCTCTTGATTTCTACACAACATGACAATGTTCAAGCAATTTAAAGGAACTAAATGTAGAGTACTTGTAAAGAGTTTATTTTCCAAATGTACCCTTATTTCCGCAAGAAATCAACAGTTTTCAAACCTTAGCTGCCAACAAATCTAGAAACTTATGCAAATAGAAACAAGATAGATACAGATCAATATTCTTCAAGGGTACAATGAGAAGTGCCCAAACTACGCAAACAAATAAGAAGTTTGAAGGTATAATTGCAAAAGGGTAACAAACTACTTACATTGTGGTTCTTCTTCTCAGCCCTGAGGATGAGATCACGTTACTATTTGATGCTTGTTCTATTGTTGAAGAGATCCTCTCAACTTCTGTTTCTTCAATTTCTTTCACATCATCTACTGGAACAGGCTGGAAAAGAGGACATGATTTTTACAAAATTGGAAAAAATATAGGGTTGTCAAGTTTGGTTTATTTAATTTTGTCAATGAAATTGGGATCAATAAACTTTATAACAAGTATAACCTTGCTGTCCCAGAATATGCCCTTTATAAAATTACAAATTAAAAATAGATTTAAGTCTTCTAATTTTTTGAAATTTTTTGAGGATATAGATTGTGCTTTTCTGAAACTTTTGATACCAAGAACACCCAAATCATAATTGTAGTCTGCCCTGTACAATTTTTACAAAAATGGTCGTCAGCAAATAAAAACTGGTACTGGGCTGAAATTCTCCTCTTATAAAATTTATTAGAAAGCATAGCTCAAAAATACAGAAAAATATGAAATAAATCAAGGGTATAGGTTGCATCCTCCTGAGAATTTTGGTAGAAATAACAAGAAATTTGGACTTATGGGCTGTCCTGTGCAAAAATCACAAGACAGGTAAGTTAAAAGACCAAAAACTGGTACGTACCAGGCTGGTACACGGACTGCCTCTTACAAAATCAAACATTTGACATAGCTAGAAATCTCAGAAAAATTTGAAATTTTCTAGGATCAAAGCTTACACTCTCCTGAGAATTTAGATATCAAGAACACAAATTTAGGCCTTGTAGATTGGCCTGTGCAAAATTTATAAAATAGGCTGTCAGAATACCAAAACTGCTATTTCTTACCCGAAATTGCTCCAATTAACCATTGATCAATGCAATTGTCTCTAGCAAGAGGCTGGAACAAACCTAAAAACAGAACTTAATTACAACAAGGCACAAAACCAAGAAAAACAGAAACAATTGTGCAAATAAAAAACCTTAAAAATATATGATAGCAGTAAAAATATGTCAGAAACCTTCAAGCAACAGTAAAGGGCCATGTAATACGGTGTACCACGCATTGACTGTGTTGCTCAAAAAGAATAGAAGTTTAGGTCAGCTATGGTGCATTATTGCATCGCCTTAAGTATAAGATGCTACTTGACATAGATATGGCAGTAAGGACAGCAAACCATGCACGGTTGTGACCTCATGCAGTTAAAGATTGACACAAGGTCTCATGAGTTTTTTGGACAGTCTAATATTGGAATGGACAATAAGGTAAAAATTCACCAAGCAGTTAATATATATGTGTAAATTGCTGTGCAAAAAAAAAAGCCTAGAGATTTTTAAATATATGTGTAAAAGAAGAGATGTAAGAAACGAACCGTGGAAGAGATTTTCTCCGTGCCACTTAATAGCTGTGCAAGGCCAAAATCACATAGCTAAAACATAGAATTTACAAACATTAAGATAACATGCCAATTGAAGAATGGAAAAAGATGCTTTAAGCATGACACTCATATAATATTACCTTCAAAATCACCATTTTGGTTACAGAACTACAGACCAACTAGAATAATTTGTGTAAGCTAAACATAATAATTAAAGAAAAGCAACCAATTTTGAGTTGCCAGTATCACTAAAGGTACCAGTATCATGGTACCAGTTCAACAATTAAAATTTCATGGTACCACTGATACACTGTAATCCAAATATCCAAAAAAAAAAAAATGCGGATTGTTGCAAAGAATGGACTGTCCAATAAATTTGAATATATCTAGAGTGAGGCTCAATAGTTGACCTTTATACTGGTACCACACAGATACTGGTACCACACCTGCCATCTCTCATATTTGTACCAAACGGTCTAACATTCAACATCTTTTGGGTTTTTGAGAGTAGCATCAAATAATTAAAGAAAAATGAAGTTAATATGTTATAGCTAATGGACTAGTATCAACTGATCTAAAATTATTTAGATTTACCTCATTTTGAAATAAGTAGTCGTGTGGGTATACATGCAAAGTCAGATTATTCTCAAAATTGAAAACAACTTCTGGGAATCCATCATCAATACTGAAAGGATCATTAATCACAAATTTATTTTGAGCCTAATTTATGCAAGTTGTATAAAATGGAAAACCATCTCATGTACCAGTATATTCTGGTTTAGAATCTGACAAACAAGAATATCATGAAACAGAAATAAAAGTTACGAAAGGTTGAACTGAACCAGCATTATTTTACACAAAGGTACCAGCTTTCCAATTATTCAATGTCATCAAGCAATTTGATCCCCAATCAAGCAAAATCAGCAAGCAATTCACAAAGATGCAGATTTAACTCAACATGATAGAAGCAATCAAGCCTTACAAGGCACAACAGAGAAGCAAAAAGAAAAACGCAAGGAAGCATAGAGAGATTTACCGACGGGGCGCGTCTGTGCGTCTGTGCTAAACGACGGGGCGCGTCTGTGCTGGTGAGAGATCGAGAGAGAGATGGTGCGTCTGTCCTAGTGCCGATCTGATGCGAGAGATGGGTAGTGATGAAGGCAGGAAGGAGAGGAGAGGAGGAGAAGAGGCATGAAGGGTTTTGGGTCGGGAGGGGGAGGATTTGGGGTCTAGAGCGCGATTGAAGGGTTTTGGGTCGGGAGGGGGAGGATTTGGGGGTCTAGAGCGCGATTGGAGCGGATTGAGATTTTTGTTCGGCGCGGAGGGAAATGCTACGCGGCTGATCCAAATTTTGAGTTACAAACCTAGAAATAAAATTTACAGCGCGAAAATCACTGACTGTTTATAAAAACAGTCAGTGTTGCTTCTATCACTGACTGTTTATAAAAAAAACAGTCAGTGTTAGCAGCCAACACTGACTGTTTATAAAAACAGTCAGTGTTGCTTCTATCACTGACTGTTTATAAAAACAGTCAGTGTTGCTTCCATCACTGACTGTTTTTGACTGTTTATAAAAACAATCAGTGTTGCTTCCATCACTGACTGTTTTTATAAACAGTCAGTGATGGAAGCAACACTGACTGTTTTTTTAAAAACAGTCAGCGTTGACAGCCAACACTGACTGTTTTTTTTTAAAACAGTCAGTGTTCATAACAAATATTTTTATAAAAATTTACTTGAAACAAGCACGTACGTGATGGTGTAATAACATGTAATTGCAGCATCTTTTCTATATGAATTTTATAATTTAAATAGTTAATGTTTATTTTCTATGCAAGAAATTCTTGATTTTAGTTTGCATTATTTTTTATGCATGAATATTTGTTGTTGGGTATTAAGCCCTTAATTAACGGATCCAAGTTTGCATGAGCATGTGTTACACAATTAATGGTACGTGGGATACGGGGATCAGACAAAAAATTTGGTGCTGGCTTAACATATGCTCTCTGTCTTGCTTGTGCTTAACATAATTGTAACTGTTGCCTTCCCTTTGGGGTAAATCCAATTTTTTCTGCAATAAATATATATACAACATTATAATTATTTTATGCAAAATTTGAAGTTAGAATTAAATTGAATTTAGAATAATGTATCTTAATAGCTAATTTTAAATTATTTAACAATTTATTTTTAAATATACAATTTAAATTTATAAAATTCTAAGTTTCTAATTAACATTTTTTTTCTTCAACATAAATTATATTATCATATTATTTATTTATGTACGTATTTCCTTAACAACTAATCAAAGTTTAAAAATATATTATAAATTTTAAAAGACTTAATTGTATTGTAAAAATCCACAAATTACTTAATTTGATTCCGTTATAAAATTTGTCAACACACGCAAAATCCTGGTTGAAATCAATTATTTAATTCGTATTTGTAAAAACTTTCCAGATTTTATTAAATAAATTAATGTATTACATGTGTTCAATGAAATGTTCAAACCAAAATAGTATATTTTTAATTATTATATTTGAAAAAAAAACTATTAAGGAAAAAAAATGTAAATTAGAATGAAAAATGAAACAAACAAAAATATGAAAAATAAACATAATTGTTAAATATCTTACAAAATTTTCATAATACACATAAATTATTACTTTTAAATAAAATTCAACCCATATAAATTTCTGATTGACCCACGGATGACATATTTCCGTGCGTCTTCATTAACTCACGAAACAAGAGTTTATGTTTCATGTTCATGTATAGAAGATGTGAGTCATATATGCAATATGCATGTAATGCTATATAATATAATGTGTTAAAATCATTTAATTAAGCAATAAACATGTTATAACATTAATTATTGTATAAATATAATTCCAATCCTATTTTTATATTTTATGAATTACAACGATAAAATATTTATTGCATCTATAAATTCAATTTAAACAATTAAACTTAATTATTACATATCTTACAAAATATACACAATGCATAAATTTTTATTCTCAAATAGTTATACATCCCTAATAAGTTATTTCTAAATGTACAAGTGATATTAATAATTTATTTCTCAAATAGTTATACATCCCTAACATGAAATCTATCTACAATTTAAATTTTCACTGTTTCTAATTAATATATTTTTATTTTGTTTAACATAAATTAAATTATCATATTATTTATTTATGTACGTATTTCCTTAACAACTAATCAAAGTTTAAAAATATATTATAAATTTTAAAAGACTTAATTGTATTGTAAAAATCCACAAATTACTTAATTTGATTCCGTTATAAAATTTGTTAACACACGAAAAATTCTAGTTGAAATCAATTATTTAATTCGTATTTGTAAAAACATGAAAGATTTTATTAAATAAATTAATGTATTACATGTGTTCAATGAAATGTTCAAACCAAAATAGTATATTTTTAATTATTATATTTGAAAAAAAAACTATTAAGGAAAAAAAATGTAAATTAGAATGAAAAATGAAACAAACAAAAATATGAAAAATAAACATAATTGTTAAATATCTTACAAAATTTTCATAATACACATAAATTATTACTTTTAAATAAAATTCAACCCATATAAATTTCTGATTGACCCACGGATGACATATTCCCATGCGTCTTCATTAACTCACGAAACAAGAGTTTATGTTTCATGTTCATGTATAGAAGATGTGAGTCATATATGCAATATGCATGTAATGCTATATAATATAATGTGTTAAAATCATTTAATTAAGCAATAAACATGTTATACCATTAATTATTGTATAAATATAATTCCAATCCTATTTTTATATTTTATGAATTACAACGATAAAATATTTATTGCATCTATAAATTCAATTTAAACAATTAAACTTAATTATTACATATCTTACAAAATATACACAATGCATAAATTTTTATTCTCAAATAGTTATACATCCCTAATAAGTTATTTCTAAATGTACAAGTGATATTAATAATTTATTTCTCAAATAGTTATACATCCCTAACATGAAATCTATCTACAATTTAAATTTTCACTGTTTCTAATTAATATATTTTTATTTTGTTTAACATAAATTAAATTATCATATTATTTATTTATGTACGTATTTCCTTAACAACTAATCAAAGTTTAAAAATATATTATAAATTTTAAAAGACTTAATTGTATTGTAAAAATCCACAAATTACTTAATTTGATTCCGTTATAAAATTTGTTAACACACGAAAAATTCTAGTTGAAATTAATTATTTAATTCGTATTTGTAAAAACATGAAAGATTTTATTAAATAAATTAATGTATTACATGTGTTCAATGAAATGTTCAAATCAAAATAGTATATTTTTAATTATTATATTTGAAAAAAAACTATTAAGAACTAACACTGACTGTTTCTTTAAAAACAGTCAGTGTTGAGCACCAACACTGACCGTTTTTAAGGAGTCAGTGTTAGTACTCAACACTGACGCCTAAAAAACAGTCAGTGTTGGTGCTCAATACTGACTGTTTTAGAAAAGAGTCAGTGTTGAACACCAACACTGACTGTTTTAGAAAAGAGTCAGTGTTGAACACCAACACTGACTGTTTTAGAAAAAGAGTCAGTGTAGTATGCGCAACACTGATGCTTTGCTTAAAACAGTCAGTGGTTAAGGGTCGGTGAAGGGGTTTTTTGTACTAGTGACATGATAGCTTCGGTTCGAATCACGCATAGAGCAAAAAAAAAAATAGTCCAATTATTACGTGTATTGTCTTGGCGGGGTGTATTGGACCAGGTTCAGGAGCAAAATATTAATTAAATATGCTGATGAAAGCTTGAGAACAGGAGCAAAATCTGCGGTCATTTTTATTAATACCCTAAAAAAAAAAAGTGGACTGCCTGGACCAGGGGCGGTCTGGTCCCTAGTGGGGCGCCCCTGTCACGGGCGGTCCGCTAGGGGATTGGGCCGCCCGTGAGCCTGGCGGTCGGGGAAATTTTGACAGAAAATCTATACGCGGACATCTTTAAAATTATAATTTTTTTTTAGAATATTAATAAAAATGACTGCACATTTTGCTCCTGTTCCCAAGCTTTCATCAGCATATTTAATTAATATTTTGCTCCTGAACCTAGTCCAATACACCCCGCCAAGACAATACATGTAATAATTGGACTATTTTTTTTTTTGCTCTATGCGTGATTCGAAC
>CAXKVR010000065.1:0-64391 GCA_964058845.1 Carex sylvatica
AACTTGGTTTGTGTCATATGTATTCCATAGGTTAATTTAGCATAGCTGTATAATTAATATCTGAATAAGCTGGATCGTTTTAAGCACTTTAGATCAGGTTTGAAGCAAAATATGCTTAAGTTTTGTTGTATTTGATGTTTTTGAAGGTTGTTTGTTGTATTTGGTGTGGAAGTTAAGAGTATGAACTTAAGTATTTATATTTGTAAGACATGATATTATAAAATAGGGCATAGCTAATATAGTACAGTAGAATTAAACTAACTCGTAACCATTTTTTTTTTTAATTAGACGATTGAGATAATATAATTCATTACAGTCTTCCCATTAAATTTATCGGAATATTTAGTCAGAAGGGCAAAATTGTCAATTTACAATGAACTCTATTTCACTGATTCTCTGTCTCTCTCGTCTCCAAAAAAAAACTCCATGCGCGAAAGCTCCCCCAACCGATGTGGTGCTCCTCCGCCTCGCTGACACACCGCCAATCACCGATTTTTCCTTTCATTTCCTCCGCTTTCATCTCCGAAGTCTTCGTCGCCACAGAAAATCACCGTTCGCGTTACCTCCCCCTCCGTTATCTTTCATGATGTTAAAGTAGACCGGATTTTGAGGTGAATCAATTAAACACATTCAGATTCTCTTCCAAACGAGTTTTTGATCAAGAGAAAGAAAGTGAAAATGGAGAATAGTTACAACTAGAGGGTTTTGCTGACAGCTAGTGACGATGAGGTATCCAAGGAAATCGTGTATCACCTCGCCAAATTCGGATGCAGGTACTGTGATTTGTGATTCTTTACTTTACTGCTCCAATTTCAAAGGAAATATGAGCTGAAATTAGTAATCCCAATTGCCAATATCCCCAATAATAGCCAATATTGGGTATATTTATGGTATTTCACTATAACATTATCCCAAATTGCCAATTCCATAACATTATTTGCTTTTACTTTAAAAGTACCATAATAGCCAAATATCCCCATAAAAATACCATAATAGCCAATATAATTTTGATGTACCTGGACTTTAGAAAACAGTGTTGGACCAAGGCATCGACGCTTCCAGTTACCTAGTTATAACTTGTTACGAAATTGGCGCTTTTAATGGAGCAAAGAGAAGAGAAAGAGGCGGAGACTGAGAAGATCAAAGGGGATTCCTTCATGTGCCTCTATTTGATAAAGCTCTCTCCTTACCAACCAATCTTGTCTTTTAAGGTATATCATTTTAATTACGAGCATTTTGTTGTTAGATAAGTGCTTATGTTTGTGGGTAGTTGGACATTTTGAGTTGCATATAAGGTGTTTGATCATTATCCCCTTAGAACAAGGAATGCACATCTTGTTTTGTGACTGGTACAACTGTTGTGTTATATGACAAATAGAAAGGATTTTAAAATCTTGTTAGTATGTACTGTCACAACTTGTAAGTCTAATGCACCAGTATAACACAGTCTATGTATGCCAACAGATTGATATGGTTGGAGGTAAATCCTGTCTTATCCCTTATTTTTTAAGGAAATTATTTGATTCCTTTTAATCCATGCAGGCCTTACCTGTTAGAGACTCTCGTACAGAGCCTTGCAATATTGACCATATGACTTGAAAACAGAAAATTCAGGTGTAACTACTTTTTTTTTTCTTATTAATGAATTTGTCAGGAGATAAAAACCCTCTGACCTTAACAAAAAAAAAAAAAAAAAGCATGGTAATCTTGTTGAAGTGAGGTGGGTGTTTGCTGGATCACTAAAAATCTAATTTGTATTTTGAGACTTTATTGAAGGTACATGCTCATGTTTATATCAGGTTATTTTGCTATTGATTCTATCTGTTATTATTCTGTGAAATTTTGTATATTTGTCTTTTGGCTGACTTATAGTTTCTTCAATGGTGTCAATCTGACTCCCTACAACAAGAGAAACTTTTCAGTATGGTATAAACCTTGGTTTGTCTTTTGAAATGGATCTATAGCTCAAACATTTGGATAGAGTTCCTGAATTTTCAGGGGGGTGATGGTTCGAGCCCATCAAGGTCCTTATATAATATGTAATTTGAATTATAAAATTTATAAATAGATCCTCGTACTTCTTCAGTATTAAGAAAAAAAGGTTCAAACAGCACATAATTCATACCAGTACGGCCAGCTTCCTTGACATATTCAGTCACTTGAACAGACAAATCAAACTCGATTTTGGATTGATCCCTTGCCACTTCTAAACCTCGATAGGCTCAGTTTCAAAGATATTTGGCTCTCTGACCTTTTTCTTCCTTGGAGAAGTGCTTGCAGAAACTCCTTGGAGAAATACCCAAATCATGCTCTATTTCCTTTGTATCAAAACAAGAAAATGGTAATAATAAAGTGTTGTTATGTTTGTTGCTAGTATGACTCCAGAAAATAATTACTGTTAGCAGCTGACAAATTCTCAACTCAAGGAGTCAGGTATGATAATCTCTTGGGCATTGGTTTGCATTCCTGACATGATCACTTTTGTTGCAGCGGCTGGAGAGAAATGCAACGGAGAGAGACAAGCAGAGGAAATGGAGATGCCACTCGAGCCAGAGAGAAAGTGCCTAAGTAGTACAGGAAGGAATGACAAGCATGAAATGTTTGAAATATTTGGTTTGCAAACTCGTATAAAGGGATTGATCGATAGGGTTTTTTTGGTAAGACATCAATATTAATGTGTTTTCACGGAGGAAGAATCTTATGAAGTAATGGACATCTCCAATGAAAATTTAAGGGCATTTTTGTCTGTGAGTTTATAAAATAATTAAAAGGGCATAAAAATAAAAATGTTAAATTTCTATGGGGATATTGGCTATTATGGTATTTTTATGGGGATATTGGCTATTTCAAAAGTTTTGATAGAAATTTTCCCCATTTATTATATCAGTTATAATGTTTCATTACCAGCTTGAGTGCTATAGTTTACCTCTGCTAATTTTTTATGACTCCTTTTGCATTACCAGCACTCTAAAGTCAACTTTTTCCTAACCATTTTTCTCATAATTGCAGGATATAATTCTTGATAAATCTCTAGACTGGCGTAGATCCATAAATAGAAAAATATTGAATGAGGAGCTTCTATTTATTTTGAAGGAGTTAAATTGAAGAGAAATACAAATAATAGCACAAAGATATGGCCATAGTGATGATGCATGTAGATCACAGGAGGAAGTTGGCCATCATTTTAATGTTTTCATTTTTTAGTTTATTTTATTTTGTTGTTTTGCTTTGTTTTATTTTGCCTCTCTCAAAGCAAAGTTGTAATGTCTTTTAGAAAATTATTCTTTTATATAGTTAACAAGCCTCTTTTAATTTGTCAATACTTTCAAGATTAATTATACAATCTCATTGTTTTTGTCCTTCTATTATTTCTGTTAACCTGACTATCCATTTATATATAACATGAATGGTTTTATAGAAATTTTCTTTGCTTTTTGCAAACAAATACGTATAAATGATTTGGTCAGATATGTTGATTATTTCTGCTGACCTATGGATTATCGATTTATGTTCGCTGGTATAGGTAATTTGGGGGAAAAAAAAAAAGGAAAATGACAGTTGCAACCAATTACTGTAGTCAAATTAATTTTAATGTACTATAGACAAATCCTATAAAATATTGAGGTTGTCTATAGTTTAGTAAACCTATTTTGGTTGTAGTCAAATTAATTTTGATGTACTATAGACAAATTCTATAAAATATTGAGGATGTCTATAGTTTAGTAAACCTATTTTGATTATAGTACAGCAAAATTATTACAATTCATTTTCTAATCCATCATGACATTCAGCTTAATTCATGCTGAGATATAGATGCTCTAAGCATGCATCTGCCATATTAAGCCCCAAATCAGAACTTAATTAATTCATGCACGTTTGTTTGGACCAGTGTTGTAAAAAATAGTTGTTTAAATTGATTAATTAGTTAATTAGTTGTTGGCAACGATTAAATTGATATAGATTTTCTCAACTAATCGGTCGAATATCTAATTAGAGCTGATTATTCTAGATTAATTGCTTGAATATATTATATATATATATGTCTGACAAGTGCATACAAGTGCATACCGCTATTTACAACATTGGTTTGGACTGTTGGACAATATGTTTTTTTTTTTTTCAAATCGGAATGCTTGCCAATTTAAGTTGAGTCAAGATGTAATAATAATATTGCAAACTTATTCATTCACAATAAAAATGGGTATTTTAATCTAACGATTTCATCTTATAATTTAAAATTTTACAACTTTTCTAATTATATATTATCTGATGATTTCAAATCAAATAGGCCGTTTGTTCTATCTAAACAGTAAACAAGATTGCGCAAGCCCATTATAAATTGTGTCCATTTCACACATCCAGCCCAAGAAATTCAAAACTTTGAACTAAAGTCTGTTTACAAATTGTGCCCATTATTGACAACACACACACTCAATGGCCTCATTTATATTTGTTGCACATTATTTGGATTTTGGACAATCTAAATAACAATAGAGGTAGGGGTGTAAACAGATACGGATAATCCGCTCCGTATTCGCTCCGTATCTGGATTAAACGGATATGGATAATTTTATGAATGTGAATATCTGTATCCGTATCCGCAATTCGAAATTACTCTCAACCAACTTTAACTTTACTGCTCCGGATAGAAGTTGTTATTATTTCATATTCATTTCAGTCTTAGTTGTGGTATAAATGATAATACAATATGGTTTTCAATTTAACCTCTTTTTTACTAGTGATAGTGCTAAAATAACTCAATTTCATTTCTTTTTACCTCCATTTTTTCATTCTCTATTATTTTTCATTCAAGACTTTATTCTATGAATGTAGTATGCTTTTAGTCTCTGCTAAATTGATTTTAGTCATTGTTTCAAGACAACAACAAGTCACTTTTTTGTATCTTACAGTGCATAACTTAATTATCCGATAATTATCCGCTCCGTATCCATATTCGAATCCGTATCTGTTGATTATCCGCTCCGTTTACACCCCTAAATAGAGGTCATATTTTGCATTTGAGTTTTTCAAAGGAGATCAGCATATCACAGCTCACCAATTTATTCACAGAATGATATCTAAAATTGATCAATTGTTATAAGTTCTTGTATAAGTTATTTTATGTATTTATTTACTTATTTATTTACTGTTATATCTTGTACTAAATGAATTTGAAAATTTAAAATTTTGCATGTTCATGCATCACTCATGAAGTAGATGAATTACAATAGTTTGGAGTCGTCGTTTGAAGCCAATCCGATATACATTTGGAGTTGTGCTTTCCAAACCGTCCTGGTGTGAGCACATTACACCCTAGCTTTGCTTAAACTTATAATTAACATAGTATGAGAAACTAGGAGCAAAGCAAGGGTGTGTGTGTTGTGCTCACCAAGAGGAGTTGGTGAGCACAAATTTTAAAATTTATTTAATTAGCTTCAAACGACGAATTTAAAACGTTCAAACCCATCTATTTCACGAGTTATTCATATACATACAAAATTTTAAAAGTTTAGAATTCATTTAGTACAAAGTCAAGCAGTCAAAAATTAACTTTTTATAAGTTATTTTATGGATTCATTTTTTCATCATTTTTTTACTGCTTGATTTTATACTAAATGAATTCAAAAAATTTAAAATTTTACATGTGTACGCATCACTCGTGAAGTACATGATTTTCAACGGTTTGAATTCTTCATTTAAATCTAATTTATTAAATTTTTGAAATTGTGTTTGCTAAAATTTTTTTGTACAACACACTATGCTTAGAATCTAGTCCATTAAAAATTTATATCATTAATTTTTGTGCAAGAAAAAAATTAGTTTTTTTTCTAAATCAGTTCTCTCTCTTTGGAACTAGGAGCTTGTAGAAGTTCTGTATTATCTAGTTTTTACTTAGAATTAATAATTATATGGAATCAAGTTCATATAAAACAACCATCTTCTTCGGTCCAGAAGTAATAACATATAATTATACTCAATTCAGTTAATTAGTTTAATTAAATTTTAAAAACATAACAGAAATGATAACTTAAATCTTATATCTATATATTTTTCTACAAAAATAAAAAAGTGGCTCGATTCAGATAATCGACATAAATCAATTCAGTACACAATGCAACAAACTTTGAAAATCTATCTAATTATAGCATTGTTCTTTCTTTAAACTAACCGAAAACTAAGAATATATATGAATAATGTTAACAATATCAATTACTACAAAATAGAGTACAAAACCAAAATTTTATTCTTACGACTTTTCTTAATTAAATTTGCTATTTTAACAAAGACTGCCATTTTTGTAGCTAAATTGAATTTTCTTTCATGAAAAATTATAAAAAAAGTTTGCTTTGAATGCAAAAAACTCTATTTATTAATAATTAATGCTCCTGCCAAATAATATCATGATAATGAAAAATTATAAAAAATTTAAGTTTCACTCAAATCTAGAGTGTGACAAAAATAATTTGAGAATAATAATATAAAAAAAATAATTAATTAAATTATAAAATGCATTATTATATTTTTTTTCAATATTTTTTAATTGAAATTATATATTACATTCACATAAGTTCAATATTATATAACTAAATTATATCTAGATTTTTTTCCAATAATTTATATAATCAACATAATATATGTTGATACTTACATTTATTTTTATGTGTTAATATTACGTTTTGTTTGTTTAAATAAATATCCACTAAATATATTAGTTTTTATTGATTTTCTCTTATATCTTATGATGTGTTGCTACTCAGGAGTCTTAAAATGATGTTTTAAAAAATCATAGATTTTTTTAGAGTTATTGTATTAAAGTTCAATATTTAGATGTATACATATAAAAAGAAAGCTCTAGTTCTAATAAAATAATGATCATTATATAGTTTGATCTATGTTCACATAATATAACTCTCTGCTATACTTGCATGCAAATTACATTTCCGATTCATACCATTGATTGATGTGTTTAGATAATTTTGGTATAACAGGTTATGCAATTAGAGAGGGTATATATTTCACATTTTTATTTGCACTAATGAATTTTATCCCTAGAAGCAGAGCTAAATTGTGATGGTGATTGTCGGTATTCAAATTAAATTTGTATAATTAAAATCAAATGATCATAATTTACGATGGAGGGAGGGTGCTATTTTGAGAACAACAATTAAATTATATAGATAAAATTGCATAGATAAATTTACGATGCTAGGCTTGATTTTGATGAGTCTGGCTAGTATGATATCAGTGTCATTTCAGCCTATATAACACAAACTCTAAAACCTATCGAATTGATTTCAAATGAAAAATCCAACCTAACAGTTCAAACCCATCTACTTCATTAGTTGTACGTTACATGCAAAATTTATAATTTTTCGAATTTATTTAGTATCAAGTCAAGCAGTCAAATGTGTGAGTTCTTAAGTTAATTTTAATACATTCATTTTTCAATATCTTTGACCACTTGATTTGATACTAAAATAACTAGACAATATAAAAGGTTTGCATGTAAATGCATCACTCATAAAGTAAATCGGTTTGAACGGTTTGAATTAGTCGTTTGAAGTCTACCAATCAATTTTGTAGTTAGTGTCATATGACACCAATGTCATACTAGCCGGACTCGATTTTGATATCTAAATTTTATAAATAAAATTGCATTTTTCACATAGACAATATTTTTACTATTTGCAACAAAATTCATCAATTTATTTTATTTAAAGTTACCTATTATTTTTTTGTTGAATTCATGTCTGGTTTATCGTTTGCACAATTTTAATTTGTTTCCTCAGCCTTTTGTTTTGAACATATAAATTAATTAGATAATTAATAAACAACCTAATGTATTTCTACGAAAATTGATATAAAAATATAAATGTTTCTTTTGCATTGAGCATTGAACTCTCCAAATAACAGTGTCTTCGTACAAACAGAAAAAAAAAAAGACAATAAATCAAGACATTCTTGCATTCTCATTTAAAGAATTAAAAACGAAGAAGATTTTGAAAGCAATTTTCACAAAAAAAAAAAATTAACCTTTTTTTCTTACTATTCCGTATTCAATTTAAAAAGTAACCTTATCAGTTAACAATAACAAATTAACCTTTTTTCTAATTTTTACTATTACGTATTTAATTTAAAAAGTAATTATAAATATTAACTCTTTTTATATTATTTAGATTGCCATTTTTCAAACTATATTATATACTTACTCAAATACCAAAGATCATACACAATTCTATTAACAATTCAAAAAGAAATAAATTGTGATCGAACAAGTCTGCTCCAAAAATTTAAGTGAGCAATTAAATATTCAAAACTAACATCTTCAGTCTCTACCAAAAAATAAAAAAAGTTCAAAACCTCTGCTAATTGTTATCATAGGTTGAGATCAGAGCATGCAATCTTAATTCCCCGCATAAAAGATGTTCACTTCATCATAGTTATTAAACTTAATAAAAAAAAAATACAAAGTGCAAATTTTAAGATGATTTGAAATCATTGCAACTTGTAAAATTCTGTAAAATTTCAGAAGAGCATCATTACTCTTCATTAAAATTACAGTCAAACAAGACCCTTTACAAACGGGAGACTAAACACCTCGGATACTCCATTGCCTCTTTTTGAAGCCCACTAACAGTAGATAATGATGAAACGAGTCATTTAGTTGTTACAACAAAACTCGTTTCATAAAATCAAAATATATTTCCACCACAGAAGAACTCATATTTGGTTTAATGCGGCGCCGGAGGAAGCAAAGGCGCGTGCCAGAACCTGGTCGAAGTGGGCCCACCACGTGCTTATCCATATGAAATTTACTTATAATAAAATATTTATAGTTATATTTTCAAGAGGAAAATAAAATAAAAAATGTTATATCAGAATCTCTGGGACTCTGCTCTGAGAGATCTCTTTGTCCCTTCTGTAGTTCTGTTGCCCCTGTGCTCTTTCTGTCTTCAATTTAAGTTTTTCATGTCTCAAATCATTTTTCCCTAAATATATGCACCAGTCTTTACTTTTAAAATTTAAATTTAAATATAAAAATAAAATAATTTGATATAATTTTCTCAATGCACACATAAAAAAAATCATGACTTTTGATTATTTGATTAATTTTCAGAACTTACAAAAATACATCAATATGGATAAATTATGGATATTGATGTCTCAACTTATTGATTTATATTAAATTAAAATAAAAAGTGATACTTTTATGTGGATATGGAAAAAATAATGTAGTCCATGTCTAATAATTTTATTTTGACATATAAATTTAGAATTTTGTTATTCGAAATTAAAAAAATAAAGGTATTTAAACACTCTTCCACTTTAATACATATATGCATGGTTCTACCTGCTGCAACAATATTTTACAGTTAAATTTAAGGTATATATGGAGAATAGAACTTGCTTGGGGCGTGGTAAGTAAAATTAAAAGGAAGTATATAATAAATTATTTTAAAATGTTAGTGTTTGATAGTACTGAAGTAAATAAATAATATAATTTTAATAAATAAATTACTTAATTGTCCTTATTTACTATGTTAAGAATTGTTGTTAGTAAGAAACTAAGAATAAAAGATTGTTAGAAATTTGTGTTTTTATCTTTACCCACTTTTAATTTCTAAGTCTTTCATTTCTCTATACCTCCTCTCTTTCTTATGCTAAAAGAATGAGATGTAGTGAGAACAAACTTGTGATGCATACACAAATATATGCTTAAATATCTCTGTGCGTGCATCACAACTAAAGAAATGACATATTGTTTTGAAAAATCGACTGATTAGAAGACCGAACATTTCTCTCACATAGACTATATATTTTAGTTTTTTATTTTAAATAAAGAGTAAGATGGATATTTTATACAGTTAGAATGAGTATTAAAAGAAAATATAATAAATTGGATAAATTTGTGAGTTATTAAAAGAGTAAATATGATATTACGAGCTTTTGAGGTGGAATTAGTAATTTCAAGGTTTTTGAGAAGTATACATGAAATTCCCTCAATTTTTGTAATTCCTTTTTAGTTTAGCTCATGTTCCTTATTCTAATTCTTTCTTTATATATTATATTTGTTCCATGTAATTTGAATATGTTTTCATGATGAAAATTAGGTGAATAGAAAAATGTGGTGAACTATGGAGAATACTCTAGAAAATTTTAATTATACATTTTGGGGGTAAAAGTTTTCGTGCATTTAAATTTTTGTGTAAAATATTAAAAGAATGCTTAGAATATTTTATTTTCATAATAAAATGGTCGTGACTTGACCTCTCGACATTTTTATTTTTACCAAAAAAAAATTTATTTTATTAAAAATAATCAAAATTTAAAAATAATTTTAAAAATACCCTAGCCGTGGAAATTTTCCACGGTTCCAAATTTTGTTTTTTTTTTTTTATAAAAAACAGAAATTTGTATTTACTTTTTATTTTTTTATGAAAATATTAGAATGTTGGATATATTTCTTTGAAAATAGATGAAATACAATATAATTTGATTTATTAGAAAGACTGTAAGAAATAATCCGATCAATATTTTTCAGGCCGGATTTTTCGCGGCTGTAAGAAAAATTAATATATTTCATTATGTGTTCTTGTAAAAAAATAAAAATGCATGAATTCTGAGTTATTGATCCCGGTTCAAAAGTCACTTCTAGGTAATATAGAAATTATTGTGATTCTTCTAGTACATTTAATTTATAAAAAGTTGTATCTATTTTTAAAAAAAATAAAAACTTGAAGTTATTTAATGATTGTTATTCAAAAAAAATTCTCAAAATAGATACAACTTTTTATAAACATAAAGCACTATGTCTATCAAAATTAAATTATAAACATAATATTCATATATTATTATTTAAATTTTGCCTTACAATTTTCTAAAAAAATATTTCAAATTCAGTAAAAATCTCATATGAAGTGATCTTATTAGCTAGTTTTCTTTCTCAATATAAATAAGCATGTAATATTTGAGAAACTCGTCACCTATCTTATTTCGAAGCCTATTTTTCACGAGTTTCATGACTGAAAATGCTCAATATAAATCACTTTATCCGTAATTCCATACACAAATTATTCTTGACAATTGATATATATAACTTTTTTTTACACTAATTTAATAGTTTAATAGATGAAAATATAAATTTACAAAAAAAAAAAAAAACACAAACCTCAATTTAAGAGTGAACTGATTTAAAAAGGTGAAGATGTAAAATTTCACACTGCATGTGGCGCGCTGCCATTGGCCATTGCCCATTGGATAACATGAGAAGTGAATTTTGTATGGAAGGTGATTTTTTTTCGCTAACAACCAAATGGAAATATGCATGGTCAGCATGGAGAATGTTGCTTTACTATTTTGCTGTGTTGTTTTTGTTTCAAACAATTTCATGTGTGCTGCTGCTAGTTGGTGGATAATGGAAGGAGATTGTCTTTTACTTTTTATTGGCTGTGTTTTTTTTCTTTTCTTTATGGGTATGATCTTTTTTAGACTAGAAATGATTAATTTTTTTTTCACTGCATAAATACAAAAATTGAAGCGTCCAAATAAAAATAAAGCCTAGTATGATGTAATTTTGATTTTTAAAATGTGACTAATGTTATCTTGATATTTATTTTTATAAAATTACAAATTTCTTGGTGTATGCATTGAATTTTAACTTTTTGAGATTTAATTTCTCTTATTCAGTTTAGCTGAACAAACTGAAATTGAATTCAGTTTAAATGGTTTGATTGTTATTCGGTTGGATTTTTAAAAACCGGAAAAGAGTTTGATTTAGCTATTTTACTTTGGTTTCAATTAAACCAACGGTTTGAACACTCCTATACGGTAGTCATATTTTTTTTTCACAACCCACTAACTCATATTCATCAGTTTGCCTCTATTCGCTACTGATTGTCATAGATCAGTATTTTCATTTTCATTTGTAGCTCCTCTTTGCCTCTTCGCTCTGAGCACTTTATGAAAGAATCAAAGAAACAATGAAAAAAATAAGCGAAACAAGTGCACGAAAAGAAAAAAGAAGGATTGGCAACATTGATAGTCAGATAACTGGTAACTCAAATTTTTTTTTTACTAATAATCGTAATTGATTTTACTATTACTGTTTTTTTCTATTCCTTGCTCAAATTTTGACTGGCCAATAGGTCTTGATAAAAAGAAATTCAGGTATAATATTGCAAAATATTTTTATGAAGGTACTGATGCATGTCTGAGCATCTAAATCTCTGTTGGCGGCACTGTAGCAAAGCTATATGCATGTATAGTGCCATATCAGAGCCTGGTTTTGTAATTGTACCAGCAATGTACGTATGGCAATGCAATCCTCCGTGGACTGACAAGCTCGATTTGCCTCAGAGGGCCAGTATACTGTCAGAACTATTAATGTATATATATATTTAACAAAAAAAAGTATGTATATATATATATATATATCCCAACATGAGGCATGCATGCAAGCCCCACTGCTGTGCTGTGTTTTTGTTGCCATGGATACTATGATTTGATATGATATGATATATGATATTATTATTAATATGTCAAGTGTGAACCCATTGAATTGAATCTCACGTGTCTCATTAATTAAAAAATGAAATGGATTTTCTGTGGCACCTTTAATCAAACACAAGAACACAATATGAATCTGCTCAATTCACACTTGTTCACTTTGTTTTTCTATGTAGTCATTGAACATTTCTTTTTTTTAATCAAGTCATTATGTTATTTTTTCGTCTAAATTATTAACAAATTATGTTATTATTTTGAACAGAAAACATTGCGGAGTGACTTGATTATAACAAATAAAAAATTTAATGGTAAGACAAATTAAACTTAAGTGACTATTTTTTGTGTGGAACATAAATAGATTGTAAATTGCAAAAGGATCAATGGAAAAATTAAATGATATTTTCCTTCATTTAATTTATTATTAATCTTTAATTATAATTACATTGACCATATTATCCTTCATCCGAAATTAGTTTGAGCAATTTTATTTTAAATTAATTAGTTTACGAAAAATATTAACTAAAATATTAACTGTAATTACCAATACTGTATTTTAATAACACTTTAGACAAGCAAGTATTATGTGCTTGGAGGGCACATGTATAATTAAACTCAAATTGAAATGAAGTAAACAAAAAATAAATAAAACAAAGCTACTTTCAGAATGTACCAAATTGGTACGGCCAATTTTGGATTCATAAGTCATAACTGATTTTTTGAAAAATCTGGATTAAACTAATTAATTAGTTATTTGGGTGAAGGTATGCATCGAGTTTAACAAAGACATAATTACATAAAAATTGTAGCAAATATTTTTTTCCTATAGAATACATTTTAGGAAACAATTTGGGTCCGATGTCCATCAAACTTAAATTTGAGTCTGATAGATTTTTTCAGTCCGTCAAATCCACTTTTAGATCCGTGTGCGCTAAATTTGTACAAATATTAAAGTGAACATGTACGAATATTGAAGTGGTGCACACAGATTTTGAAACGGATTGGAAAGACATTAGACTGAAATTTAAGTCCGATAAATATTGGACCCAAATTATTCCCCTTTTTACTGAAGTAAATGAGATGAAATAGAAAAGAGATATCTCAAAAATCCCAAAGTTTATATGGAAGGACAATTTATTTTAACATTTACGAGATGAAAATAATCTGTAATATTTTCCATTCCATTCGAGTAAGTACGATTTTCCAATGTTCGACTGTGTCGTATAAATAACACACTGGCAACTGAATTATTCGGATTCGATTCGGCGAGGTCAAAAAATCGTGATTCGAGAATAATTTGAGTATAATTCAGAAATAATTCGGAATTATTCGAACCATAGATTTCAATTTTGCAAGAGAACCAAAAAAAACCAAAAAAAATGTTTTGGAAAAAAATCGCAAATAATTCATAAAAAATCGAGAAAATTTCGTAAATTCGAGAATTATTTGGATTTAATTCAGTCAAAGTTCGATCAACCGAATAATTCGACATTTGATTCAGCATCACCAAAAAAACTAATTATACAAGTTTAATTCGCGAATAGTTCGCCAATCTTGCGACTATGATTCATAATAAAAATTCTAAAAATTGGAGAGAATCAAAGCGTAATCTTAACGTGCCACACAAATGCCACTATTTACAAGGAGATAGGAGTAGGTCCGATGGGCATTGGACCTACTTTTAGGTTCAATTAGCTCTATCGCCGTACGATTAGCATCAAGATCTGTGCGCACAGAAATTGATAAAAAATCATAAGGATTTTAATAGGAATGCACGATTCTTAATGTAATTGGATGGCCAGATCACCCATCAAACCAAAGTAGGTCCAATGGGCATCGGACCTACTCCGAAGTGATTTACAAGTGCGACTTAATTATTGCTTCTAGAAGAATAGTTTCTTATTAATCAAGGTGACAAGACTAATCAAGAGATGGGATGCATAGGTGTCAATATATATTAGGAAAATGTCAATTGAGTTGTTAGTTATCAACGTGATGAAAAATAAATTAATTGGGTCAATATGTGTCTAACATGTTCATATTATTTATTTAGTGTAAGGGCGGGGTTTTTTTTATATAATAAATTTCAGTTGAAATTAAATTTTGAAGTTACGTTTCTATTCAGAAAACTTTATAAAGTGTTTTTTTTTCTAAACATAGAACAAAATATTATTCTTTTAAAATTCTTAATAAAATGTTCATATAAACCCCACTAATTCTCTCTCTTTCCCTTATTCTCCCTCCTCCCTATTTACCTCCATTTATCCTTTGCTTATGTAAAATATACAATTGCAATTATATTTACATTTGAATAACTTTATTTTTTATGTACAAATAATTTAGAATAAAAAAATTAAGTGTGAAATTTTATTTGCTATAATCAAAAAGTATAGTAGAAGTGTATATGTAGAATATATATATTTTTTGGTTTGAAGAATATTTCCAACATATGAGTCTATTTAAAATTAATAATAAGACATGGTATTAACTTATTTTATAAAAATCTAACATATAAATGTTTTTAACATACGATAGTTTATCTAGTTTATTCGATATAAAATTTCATATTCCAAATTTTCGCAATTATAATAATTTTATCAATCACATGTTAAGAATAATTTAGTGAGATACTTATGCTTCAATAAAAATATACTAATTATGTATATGATATAATCTTAAGAATTAAAAAATAAATAACCAATGCAAGAAATAATACTAGTAGCTTTGAATCAATTACAATGCAAGTAACTCACCAATAAATATATTATAATGAAAAATTAAAAACTAAACTTTGCTGAATCTGAAAATTAATCGGACCAGATATGCACTTCGAAGGTGTACAAAATGTATCTCAAAGCATCTACACCAGTCCTTGCTATAGTATTTGAACTAAATATTTCTTGCATTGGTTATTTATTTCTTAATTTCTTAAAATTATATTATACATAGTTAGTATATTTTTATTGAAGTATAAGTACCTCACTAAAGTTTTCTTAACATGATGTGATAAAATTCTTATAGTTATGAAAACAAAGAATATGAAATTTTATACCGAATAAGATAAAATGCATACGTTAAAAATATTTATATGTTAGATATTTTGTTTTTATAAAATAAGTGAATGCCATGTCATATAATAATTTTTTAAAAGACCTATATGTTGGAAATATTCTACATATACGCTAATATTATACTTTATGATTTTAGCAAATAAAATTTCACACTTAAATATTTTATTTTAAATCATTTATACACATAAAAAGTAAAAATTATTCCAAACCGAAATGAAATCACAATTGTATATTTTACTCAAGCAAAGAATAAATGAGAGTAAATATGGAGTGAGAGTAGTGTATTGAAAAAACCTGGACTTGACCCAAACCGTGGACTTGACCCAAACCGTCTTAACTCGTGTTGAACCCCTGGACCGGACCAGACTAACCCAAGGGACAGGTCTAGCAAGGATTTGGGCCGAATTTTTCCACTAGACCCGCCCAAACCCGAGACCCGCCTAGATCCGGACCAGACTAAACCTGCACAGTCCAGTTTCGGCCAGAAACAACACTATTTAAAACAAAAAAAGATCTGGACTGTACCTGAACCCGGACTCGACCTTGGACCGGACCGGACCAAGTGAATTTGGACCATGGGTCTAGCATGGGTCCAATTCCTCCAAATTAGACCCATCGGACGCGGACCGTGCTAACTCGTAGATCCGTTGGACCCCTGGATCGTGGGAACCGTGGATCGACCCGACCTGACCCGTTTGCAATTCATTAAGTGAGAGAAAGGGAAAGTTAGGGAACAAGTGGGGTCCATAAGAATATTTTGTTAAGAATTTTAGAAAAAGAGTATTTTATTATATATTTTGAAAAAAAAATGACACTTTGTAAAATTTTCTTTCTTTTCAATAATTGTGTCCCTTTAAATTCTCAAATCAAATAACTATTTTTATTTTATAATTATTTATTAATAATAATGAGATGATATGCACCGATTTCTATTGAAATCATAAAAGTATTTTTCTAGTATCAAATCACTTGGTATTATAACAAATCTCAATCACATTTTATTTTTATATTTATAATTAGCAATATCATTCAACTACTGGACCTTTCAAAATCTCAAATTTAGTTGCTTTCAAAATCCAAAGCATTGATTGTAAATCAGGTAATCCAATAATGATAGTTTGGCTATTAATAGGAAAAAAACACATAGCACACGCAAAACAACTATTTTGTCATAATTTAATCTAATTTAATCGTCTGAATTAAAAATCAATAGTTTTATATATCTAACTTTTATTCTATAAAAAGAATGCAAAAGAAAAGTTTAAAGAATCTCTTCCGAGCAGTGTTTTAATATTCGATTTATATGCGATATACAGAAAGCCACCACATACCGTATACTGCATATGCAATATGCAGCCTCATATTCGGATTTTTATGCGGACTTATATATACGAATTTTCAATGAGAATTTATATATATAAAAACAAGTATATGGTAATATATGCTATAAATCACTGTTAATATACTCTAAATCGGTATTTTTATCACTGTTGATATATTCGAAAACGGTAATATAGTACTCTAAACCGATAATATGTGGTAAATCACTATTAAAATACTCTAAACTGGTATTTTTATCACTAATAATGTACTCTAAATCAGTAATATGCTCTAAACCGCATATTTGAACTGAATATCGATTTTCTATTCGGATTGCAACCGAATAGAAATATTCGATCGAATATTCCGCCGAATAGACCGAAAATTAAAACACTGCTTCCAAGTATATACAAGTTAATAAAATTACTGAGATCTTTTGTGCATGAATGCATGCAGATATTTGTATCCTAATTAATCGCCGAGTCAAACTATTTTAAAAATAAAAATAAAACACATCGACCATACATATTTTTTATATATCAAATATAGGAATCCGGCTGCACTCTTTATATATAAAGCATATCACGAGATATGCTTATAAGTCATATATTATATTTCAAATTGGTTCAATGATAAATTCAAATTATTCAAACTGATTTTCTTCTTGAGAGATTTATATATACAAATTTTAAAATTTAAAATTTATTAAATGAAAGATTTTGTGCATATCTTAATGCATTATTTTACTGAAAAATTTTCGTTTTAAAAAATTCCAAATTTTTTTTTTTTTTCAAAAAATATAAAATTTGATCTCCAAGTATATTAATAGAATCGACTATTTGAACTTTTAAAATTGAATATATAACTTACAAGTATATGTCATAATATTCTTATATAATGAAACATATATACAATTGACCACACGATGAACTTGTAAAACTTAGGCGAGAAATAAATGGCGAAGGTGACCGGTGCTTCTTTTTGGTACAAATTCCACTTAGAAAATGGTTAATTATTACATCCAAAAAGTTATATTAAAAAATTGAAATGAAAGCTTTACCCAATTAATTCGCTGTCAAGATTTCATTGCCATTTAACATCAATTCACCTTTTAGTAATTCGTCCATTACAAAATTTCAATAATTAGAAATTTGATAGGTACTTTGCCTTAACAAATCTTTGACCTATCTATTCTTCTGGATTCATTCAAACAAAAAGAAAAAAAAAGAAAGAGAAAAAGAAAGAGAAGACTTCTGATCTGATTCTTTTTGTAATACATGAATGAAAGAAGAGGAGAGAAAGCTGACTTTGAAAAATAAATTAATGACCAAATGAAAATGCAAAATGGGGATCATGAAATTAAAAGGTTGAAAATTTTAAAATTAATGTAAAAATTGATGAATTGAGTAAATGTGTGAGTTTTTATAATTTTGAAGAAAAAATATGATATTATAAATTTTTGAGAGGGAAATACAGTAATATTGAAGTTTTTCAAGGAGATATATATATCAAATTACCACTTAATTTTTTTATACATGCATATATACAAATATTTAGATCCGAACCTTTTATCTTGTGCTTATTAAATATCTTTTTTATACATTCATATCCATACCCATTGAAATTGACTTTATCCATACCCTATCCATACCTATTAAAAATTGATCTTATCCTATCCTACCCTTACCCATTAACATTACCGGATAACGAAATAATAACAGATGAATAACAGATAATAATAATATAATAATTAATTTTATTATATTTTACAAACTAAACATTAAAAAAACTCATTCATTTCACACATTTGCATGTAATTGCATTTTTAATAAAAAAATACAAATAAATGTGCAATCAATTTCAACTAAATTATTTTTTTATAAAGAAAGAAAATTCAAAAATTCAAATATATATTTAGGTGTGTTGGAAATTGAATTAAATATATATTTAGATTTTATAATTAATACAAGGTAATGAATACGAAATAATCATTATTCATATTCTTACCTATTTGGTTAATAAAAAAAAGTTCTTATTCATATACATACTCAATAAGCTAACAGACAAAAAAAATCTTACTCATATTCACCTTATCGAATATAATACAGATCAGATAAATTATTAAAAAGGTACCCCTACCTATCGTATCTAGTCCGTTTTTTTTGTCAAGCTGAATGTATGTATTAATTTTTCCATGTAGGCATTTATACATATATAGATCCGAATCTTTTATACTGTGCTCATAAAATATTTTCATCAAGCCGAATCTTTGTATTAATTTTTTTGATGCATGTATGTTTAGATCCGGATCTTTTATCTTGTGTTATAATTAAGATATATAGTCTTTTGATTAAATTAAAGAGAACGGAGTAGGTCCAATTTATTTTTAAATTTAATGAGCTTTAAAACTGTCCAATTTATTTTTAAATTTAATGAGCTTTAAAACAGTCTGATTCATTTAATTTTCAGATCTATGTGTACGAAAATTAAAACATATATGCACAAATTTTAGAGCAAAACACACGCATCTTAAAAATAGATCGGACAGTGATTAAATCAATCAAACCAAAATAGTTCTGATGTACATTAAACCTGTTCTCTAAGTCCAAATTGAATGTATACATTAATTTTTTTGCTAAATGCATGCATCCAGCTTTAAAACGTCAATTTAAAAACAGAAAAAGAAACCAAATTAATGAAATTACCAATATTATTTAATTAAAAGAAAACAAATAAAATTTATAAAATCTGAGTAGGGAGTACTTTTCACTGGGCAACTGATACAGCTGTCTATAAATAGAGAGACACAGAAACACACGGTTAAGTACTGTGTGTGTGTGACAGCATTTGTAGTGTAGAGGAGAAAACCACTGAAAAGATCAAAAGATAAAACCAAAGAAAATAAAGAGAGAAGAAATTAAACATGGTGGAGAAGAAAGAGATGAACAATGGTGTTGAATTAGATCCTCGCCTCAAGGCCATCACCTCTTCCATCCGTGTTGTTCCCAACTTCCCCAAACCAGGTCTCTCTCTCTCCCCCCCCCGCACACACACACACACACACACACACACACAAACACTGTTAAAAAATTGTAGTATAGTTTGTTTTGCATACTTTTGTGAGCTATATATTATTGTTTTTTAATAAATTTTATGATCTTTTGTAGTATAGTTTAAGAAGATGGCCTAATTGGCCTACTATATGATCTTAATTTTTTCTTTAAAAAGAGGAAATTAAATACATTATGTTTGAATTTTACATTTTGGTAATTAAAGAAAAATTTAGTTTAGTTTTTTGAGCTATTGTTTTTGAATAAAATTATTGAGCTATTTAGGTGGAAATGCCTGTCTTTGAACTTGAAAGGTCTTCCAAGCCAACATTTCCAAAAAGGAAATTAAAAACATTATGTTTTTGAATTTTGAAATCTTTTGTTAATTAATTAAAGTATTGAACATTTTTTTGGTTGGGTGTAGGGATCATGTTCAACGATATAACGACGCTGTTGCTAAAACCAAAGGTGTTTAGGGATGCAATCGACATGTTCGTCGAGAGATATAAAGGAATGCACATCGATGCGGTTGCCGGTATATTTTCCATTTCTTCAAATCTGATCAATTAATCTTTTGCACAAATTTTTCTCTTAATTTTGGGTATCACCAATTTCATCTTTAGACCAACTTTTGAAGCATTTGCTTTTCATGCAAAATTTCATCTTAAACCCACATGCAATTGAAGCAACTTGCAACATATATTATATATACAAGTGGTAAAGAAATTATGATGAAAGCATGCATGTAGTATTAAGTTAATTTGGATGAAATGTGCACCACATTGTACATCAAATCATACCATGAATTGTAGAGGGAAAAAAGTTAACATTGAATAGTTAGAGAAGTGTCATCCATCAATTCAAATCTAGTTTTGGAAAACATGAAACAGTAGTCAAGAAAAGAAAGCTTTGGAAATTTAACAAGAGAGAGAGAGAGAGAGAGAGAGATCAGGGACATGTGAATATGTTATTGCAAGTGGAAAAATAAAGAGAGCATTTAAGCTTTAAAAGGTGCATGTGAGGCCTGTTTCCGTACTGATCTTGGGCTGGTTTCAATTTAATTTTTTGATCTTTTTTGGATTTGGGAGCGTGCATGTGATTTTAGATATGAGTTAGGATTAGGTCCGATGGAATTCGTATACTCTGAGATATCTCAAACTTTGCGCGACTTTTTGGAAAATTCCAACCGTTTAAATACGTTCTGCACGAATCTCAAAGCACATATAATACTGACCCCTACATCACCCCGAATAGGCACCGGACACGTAGGTCACGCAAAAGTTGAGGTATCTCAGAGGATACACACTCGTTCCGATGGACATTGGACCTATTTTTAGGTTCAATTAGCTCTATCACCGTACGATTAGCATTAAGATCTGTGCGCACGGAAATTGATAAAAACTCATACGAATTTTAATAGGAGTGCACGATTATTGATGCAATTGGATGGCCAGATCACCCATCGAACCAAATTAGGTCCAATGGGCATCGGATCTACTCCGAAGTGTTTATATATATAGAGAGAGATAAAGAGGTTGGCAGAATGTTGGCTTTATCCAACTTAGGTAATATCACAGTACACGAGGTTGGTTACTATGCTTATATAAGCATATCCCCACATATGTTTATAACTCATTTTTGTGTTTTCAATGTTCAAATGGTCGATCTGAACCGTTAGATGTGATCTCTATATTGAAATGTGCTTGGAGACCAAATTTTACATTTTTCTGATTTTGTTTACTATTTATTAAGCTACTTTGAAAATCGCTGATCCAACGGTGGCTTAACAAAACAGTAAAATCAGAAGCCACCGTTGGATCAGTGATTTTTAAAATGGCTTAATAAATAGTAAACAAATTCAGAAAAATGTAAAATTTGGTCTCCAAACACATTTCAATATAGAGATCACATCTAACGGTTCAGATCGACCATTTGAACATTGAAAACACAAAAATGAGTTATAAGCATGTGTGGAGATATGCTTGTAGAAGCATAGTAGCCAACCTCCACAGTACACTTAATGCTATACTTTTTTCTCAAAACATTAAAAGAGAGAGAGAGAGAGAGGGAGATTCTTTTTAGGAGCACACCAATTTTTGCATGCTGAGTTTATGAGTAGATTGCGTATCTATTATAATAAAGCAACCTGGATTTTCTATGCCTAATATGGAATGGTGGAGTAGGTGGTGAGTTGCTTTTATTTGATATTATTGTAATGTTCATCAATCTATATGATGTACTTTATATACATATACTTTTTTTTAGGGTTAGTGGAAATTTTCCACTAAGAAATATATTGATAATAAAAAAATATGGACACTGTTATATACATATACTTGCCACAAGATTTTTATTTTTTTAAACATCCTACCAGAGGGAACTATAAAATACTACTAGAAATTACGAAAAGAACCCCTTTTCAGTGATTTCCAAAATCTAAATTTTTAATTTTTTTTTATAAAATTATACATTCTCAGAGTTTTTATTTTCAAGCCAATTAATGTATTAAAAATGAGGTGAAACCAACTAATAAGTAATAACACATTAATTTTTTTTTTTTTTTTTTGCAAAATTGCCTAATAAAACAGATTGAATCATTCAAATTAGAGCTTATTTACTATTTGGAAGAAATTGTATTGCAATTTTATCATGAAATTTTTATGTTGTTTGAGCTATAACTGGCAGTAAGAAACCAATTGTGTGGCCTGTTCCTCTGAATTTCAAGCAGTAAATCTTGTGTTTGTAACAAAAAAAGAGAGTTCCAACTGAAGTGATATTTATTATTCTGACAATTATTTAGACACCAAGTATCCAAGTATAACTAACAAATCAATTCAATGTTCAAATTTGGCTTCAAATCTTTTGAAAGGCATTGAAGCAAGAGGATTCATTTTTGGACCACCAATTGCATTAGCACTCGATGCTAAATTCATTCCACTGAGGAAACCGAAGAAATTGCCCGGTAATATACATATACCTTTTTCATCTTGCAATTTCTTTGTAACAAACATCTTTTATATAGTATGGTACCAGGATATAATTTTTCGTATAATTGGAATTTAGGTATACCTTTTTCATCTTGCAATTTCTTTGTAACAAACATCTTTTATATAGTATGGTACCAGGATATAATTTTTCGTATAATTGGAATTTAGGTGAAGTGATTTCAGAGAAGTATGTGCTGGAATATGGGAAAGACTGTTTGGAGATGCATGTTGGAGCTCTAGAAGCGCATGAACGTGTGCTGATTATCGATGATCTTGTTGCGACCGGTGGAACTTTGAGTGCAGCTATAAGTCTTATTGGTATGTTTGTTGTAGTTGAATGATTGTATTTATGTTAAATTTACTGCTCTTTTTTCTTGCACAAATGATTTGATTTGACCTTTTTTGAATTCAGAACGTGCCGGTGGTGAAGTTGTTGAATGTGCTTGCCTCCTTGGTATACCAAAATTCAATGTATTGATATCTCCTTTGTTTAGCATTTGAATCTTATTAAATACATTTTCCCCCTGTTTTATATGTTGCCTTCTTCTAATCAAATTGCTTAATTACATAATTTTCTTTTAATTGCAGGATTCTTGCAAAGTTAATGGCAAGCCAGTGCATTTCCTTGTGGATTGCCTTATGTAGGATTCTTTTGTAGTGCAATTAAAATTTCTATAATATTAGTAGTAGCAGCAAATTAATCCTTATCCTAACAAATATTTGAGCATAGTTTCAGATCTGAGTAATGCAATACAACAAGTTGGTTGTTAATTAGTAGCTGATATTAGTTTCATCAGATGGTATGGTTATGGCTTATTTAGTTATATAACTATAAACAAATTGAAAGAGGATAATTGATTGAGTAATATTTCTTCTATATAGTAATTTTTTTTGGATAGTTTTTAAATTATTTTTTGGAAATAATCATTTCCACCCAAAATCTGGTGTCTTGCTAAAACCCTGTTTTTTTTAACAGTCAAATTTTGAGTGTGCAATGGATACACTATATTCCACAAATAAGAATATTTAAAAAAAAATATTGAATTGGTTCAATATTTTAATGATTTAATTATAAGAATTGGCAGCCAATGTGTTACAAAAATAGTACAAATAAAATAAATTCTCCTTTGAATTGGTTCACAACTAAGTTAAACAAGGGAGAGAGGCCACTAAATATAATACCTTTATTCTTTATTTATTTATTTATACATACAATTTATCTTTATCAATAAATGCAAGCTAAAATCAATAACAACTAACAGCAAACAACTCACACAAACCAACAAAATTTTAAATTTAAAAACTAAAAGTAACAAATATCTCATTTATTCTTCTCAATTTCTCCCTTCTTTTGCAAATAGGCATGAACCAGTTGGTAATCCCTCACAGACAAAACAAACAGCCTTAGTGAAAACTCAAAACATAATGCATTCAGATTTTGTAAGTGCATAAAATCCGATTGCCACATAAGGAAGTTACTCAAACGGATTTTATCCGAAGTGCAAATAATAATATATGGATCCACACAACCGGTACTGAACAAATTTCTCTCTGTATCACAAACTCCGATTTGAAAACCGTTCCCTTTCTTCTCTCTACCCGAATTCTCTATTGCATGTGTTATCTCATTAGTTGAGGAATATGCCATAAAAATCGAAAGTACCGGTCCTTTATTGTGTATTGTTACATCCATTACCTTTTTCACAGCTAATCGTACCAGTTCGATAATTAGCTCCAAATGGCCCCAAAAATTGATTTTGACATTGAATTTTTTTAACATATATTCTTCGGTCAATATTTTGTCTAATTTCTCTTTCATTAAATTCATTAATAACTAAACCTCTTCAGGTCCCCGGTTGAAATTGTCTATGCTAAAAGCATATACTGTTATGTACTTAACGCCCATTTCAAAACAGTATTGGATGGTTGACGTGAGGGACTTGAACTCGACCCGGTGACCACTAGCTGGATCCGTACCATCTCGGAGTAACGCATGTCTCTTTGCAAACCAACGGTTTCCATCCATTATGAGAGCAATGTGGGATAGTACCGAGCTGAAAAAGAGAACAGAAAAAATGAACTTACGCATTAAGAAAGAGACGTGTGAAACCGTGCTTTTGCTATATTTCTCTCTGAGGCGAAATTGCAAGATTGAAACCCTACAAAATGCAAAAGAAAAATTTAATGGTGACACGTGAAAAGAAAGACATAAAAACAACAGTAAATTAAATTTTAAGTTACTTTGTAAGCTTTTGTAGTTGCAACCAAAAAAAATTCTCTATATTGGACTTTAATACTTCTTTCTCATTTTAGTTTTATATGTTTTATCTTCATTGAGAAAATCCTATCGTTTTTATTTATAATTTCATTTTTAGACTGTTGAACTTTTAACTTTTTCTTGGTTGTTTCTTGATTAAATTTCTGAAATTAGATGAACTGTTTTGTTCAATATTAATTACAAATTGCTCTTCTAACTAAAAAACCCGCAAAAAGAAAGCAAAAGAAACCATCAAAGAAATAACTCGACCACAAAAAAAAAAAAAAAGGGAAAAAAAGAAGACATTTGTGATAACCTTCCTGATATTGCAGCCATTAATCTGATGCTTGCCAACTTCCTCCTTTTCAACTCTTTTGCATTATCATAACAAATCTCTAGAACAATTTATTATAGATTTGTATCTATATTGCCTCTTCCTGAAAGCACCTCGCCTCCTCAATTCTGAATTCACAAAAATATAATTTGTTACCTATCCATAGGTGGGGCCACAAATCTATGCAAGTCATATCTTCATGAGAAAAAAACATGTCAAACACATGATATGAATGAAACCATAGTCAAGTGTAACACCATCGAAGAACCATACAAATCATATAATACGATCTACTGGTTAAAATAACCGAAACTTAGAAGGTAGAATCGAATCCGATTGGACCCTCATGCCTACATATGAAATATCATAGGCATAAGACATGTTAGATTATTTTCACCTCAAAAAAGAACTTATCAGGAAGTCCTAGCATTGATGCTAATTAATGCACCAACTGTGAAGGATGCTTCTGTAAGTGGGGCCCATCAAAGGCAGTTCTTAATTGCTATTATGTGTTTAGTGGCGTAGACAGAATTTTCATCAGGGTAGACAACATAAATTATTATTATATTAATTATTATTATTATTTTATTTAAATTATAAAATATTATTAAATAATTTTTGTTGGAAGCAGAATCGGTAATTAACCATGAATAAAAATCGAGTATCAAAAACTCAATTTTTTTTAAAGTTTACTTTGAAGCATAGTTCACAGGACTCTTATATTAAAATTCAGCTCATTTTGCATAGTTAAACATAATAAAAATAATTTAATGCATTACATTAAATTTCAGTATATTACTTTATAAAACATTTTAGTCTATTTCTTTAAAAAAAATAACAAATTTATTGTGGTCCCACTATCACACCATTCTTATTCACCTCTCTTATCGGTATATTTCAAAATAGATTAATGAAAGATTATCAAAATTGTAACGACTCGATTAATTTCACTAATCAAGAGCTTTGACTCAGTCAGGAGTAGGCAAAACTCAAATCAAGAGGTAGACAAAATCCAAATCCAAACCAACTATATACGAACTTAGTACTGTATTTTAAAATTCAGAGGTAGGCGACTGTCTACCCCTGGATATAGGTGGCTCCGCCACTGTATGTGTTGGATGTCTTTGATGGTAATGGCAACGGTTGTTAGGCCAGACATTTTGACAAACACCTTTAGAGCATAGTTGAACACAAATTAACCCTCAATACCAGTAGCATAAGGAGGTGACAATAATCTGACATGTGGACCCAATTGAGTGAAATAGTGAAAGAGTATTGATTGATATCTAAATAACTTTATTTATACATTTAAAACTTAAACCCTAACATGATCATATCTAAATAACATCTAAATAAAAGACAATAATTTAAACAAGGAAGGAAACTAATTGTTTTTCTTGGTTTTCCCCTTTCTCTTTTTCAAATACCAAATTATCTTTTGATACTCAAGCACAGCCCAAACAAGGTGTCTCAGTGATAACTCAGGCCATAATGCATTCGAATTTTGTAAATGGGTGAAATCCGTTTGCCACAGAAAGAAATTACTCAAACGGGTCTCACCCGAAGTGCGAATAAGGATGTCGGGTTCTACACAACCAGCCGTATACATATTTCTCTCTAGATCATTCACATTTATTTGAACTTTCTCTCTCTTCTCTCTAATTGAACTCTCTATTGCATGTGTTATCTCATTGGTTGAGGTGTAGGCCAAACAAACCGAAAGAACGAGTCCCTTGTTATGCATTGTTATATCCATTACTTTTCTTGCAGCAATACATACAGGCTCGATAAGTAGCTCCAAATTACCCCAAAAGATGATCCTAACCTCAAATTTTTTCAGCAAGCACTCCTCCGTCATCAGTTCGTCAATTTTCTCTTTCATCAAATCCATTAGTATCATAACATGTTGCGGGCCCCGCCTGAAATTGTCTATGCTAAATGCGTAAACTGTAGCATGCTTCACGCCCATTTCAAAGCAGTATTGGATGGTTGTTATGAGAGAATTAAACCCGACCCGGTGCCCGATATCTGATTTGGTACCATCTTGGTACAAGGCATGTTTCTTTGCGTACCGACGGTTCCCATCCATTATGAATGCAATGTGAGTTGGTACCGGGCCGATGGAGAGGATAGAAAAGAGAAATTTACGCATCATAAAAGAGACATGTCCCACTGTCTTAGGTATCATGCTTTTGCCATAAATGTCTGTGTGGTGAAATTTCAAGCAGGGAACCCTACAATATGCAAAAGAGGTATTTAATGCTGATATGTGAAAAATATAAATATAAATTATTAATTTTTTTTTTTCATTTTATTTGTTGAGAAAACACCACTAGGTCAAGGCATGCTTTGGTTTAAGATGTTAGCACTGGTACACTTCAACTTGTTCATATAATTTCCCTTTTGGTCTTGTACCGGTGAACCTGGGTTATCCTACACTTCTAGTGCTAATATCTTAAACCATGCCTTGACCTAGTACAAGACTATAAGGGAAATTATATGAACAAGTTGAAGTGTACCAGTGCTAATATCTTAAACCATGCCTTGGGTAAAAACTACTCTTCAACTTGTTCATATAATTCTCACTTTTTTTGGCCTTCATCTAATAAAATTTCTGGTTTTAATGATAAACTGTTATGTGAAGCATATATAAAAACTACTTTAGAAATTACCCGTTTAACTCCAAAAAGAAAAAGGAAAAGAAACCATGCATGAAAGAAATAGAATTCAAAACAAAAAGAAGCAAATAAAATTATACCTTTCTGATATCATAGACACAAATTTGATGGTAGCAAATGTTAAACTTTATCCTATCCTTATAACAACTCCCTCCAATTTGTCCTTTTAGAAGGATATGAGAAGTGCTTTAAATAATTTATTACAACTAGTTTCTCAATTCATACCTATAGCACCATGCCACAATTTCACTCAAAATATATTCCTTACCGACTCATAGGCGGGACCACACAACATCTTCATGAGTTCCAACATGTCATGCACATGCTCTAGCTTCTTCATTCCAACAAAATGTATGAACTAAAACCATAGTAAAATATAGAACCCTCTGAAAAAACCCATAAAAATTATCTTATTTACTGGTTTGCTAACCTCAACAAATTTATCTTTTGTTAGAAGCAAACACGCTAAGTATCAGGTCTAGACAAATCCAATTGGTTAGATGTCAAAGGGTTATTACCTCTGAAAAAACTTACCGGGCCTCTCTGCCATTGCTTTTGCTGCACCACCCTGAAGGGTGCTTCTTAACATGGGGCTGAAGTGGGGCCCACTGAGAGCTTGTTCTTGGGTAAAAAATGCACATTAACGTGATACCACTGAGAGCTTGTTCCGGGGTACTTTTGATGGTTATGCAAATAGTTGTTGGTTAGGTCAGACATTTTTACAAACACCTTGAGTGCATGGACGAACATGATATCTCATAACCTACATAGCAACATGTGCCCATGACCTTGTCTATGTTTGTGGTGAAATTGTGAAAGATGCTCAAATAAATTGATTATGATCAACTATACTGGCATAAACAAATGCGCCTTTGTAACATACTTTGATTTTCAATACAATTCTAATAAAAGGTGATATGCTAACAATTATTGGAAAATTAACATATCTGAGGCCATCTTCAAGACTTCAATACTTGTATCTTTTACATATAAGTCCCTACACTCTCATGTAATAGCAGAACACTAAAAAAATTCAAAAAATTTACAGATAGCACATGAAAACTACTAAAAATCACTTATGTCCAGTCAAGAATGAAGCTACATAGTACTAGTGGTACCAGTTCTACACAGTTCCAAAACAGTGCTGCTACTAAATTTGCAAGAAAGACCTTGCTATTTTCAAGTAACCTTTTTAATTACACTAAATTATAAGACAGTAAGTCCTAACAAATAATTTCTTATGAATTGGTTCATAGATATCGATTCAAATATGGGAGATACCACTCAAAATTCAACTTCATTATAAAAAAATAAACTACATATCATCATATTTCAACTTTCCCAACACAATAGTGATACAATAATTTAAACAAGACAAGAATTTCATTTGTTCTTATCGGTTTTCCCCCTTGCACTTTTTAAAATACCCATGAACCTTTTGATACTCAAGCACAGCCCAAACAAGGTGTCTTACAGAAAACTCAGGCCATAATGAGTTTGGATGCTGCAAGTGGGTGAAGTTCGATTGCTACAAAAGAAAATTACTCAAACGGGTCTCACCCGAAGTGCGTATAATGACGTCGAGCTCCACAAAACCAGCCGTGAACAAATTTCTCTCCATATCACAAACTCCAATTTGAGCTTTCTCTCCCTTCTCTCTAACCGATGCCTCTATTGCATGTGTTATCTCATTGGTCGAGGTGTAGGCCACACAAACCGAGAGTACTGGTCCCTTATTGTGCACTGTTATATCCATTGCCTTTTTTGCAGCTACACATACCGGCTTGGTAAGAAGCTCCAAATTGTCCCAAAAATTGATCCTAGCATCGAATGTTTTCAACAAGCCCTCTTCTGTCAACATTTCTTCTAATTTTGCTTTCATCAAATCCATTAATGCCTGAACCTCATGTCTATGCTAAAAGCATACACAGTCACATACTTCACGCCTATTTCATAACAGTATTGGAGGTTTGATATGAGGAATTTAAAACCGACCCGGTGACCACAATGTGGGTCGGTATCGTCTTGGTGCAAGGCATGTCTCTTTGCGTACCGGCGGTTACCATC
Organism: Carex sylvatica; assembly: GCA_964058845.1. Classification (NCBI taxonomy): domain Eukaryota; kingdom Viridiplantae; phylum Streptophyta; class Magnoliopsida; order Poales; family Cyperaceae; genus Carex; species Carex sylvatica. The sequence goes on from CAXKVR010000065.1 coordinate 30,269, forward strand.
CATTATGAACGCAATGTGGTCTGGTACCGGGCCCATGGAGAGTATAGAAAAGAGACATTAATGCATCAGAAAAGAGATAGGTCTAATGGCTTTATGTAAAAGTTATTTTGAAACTACTGGTCATTATTCTTTAGTTTTACTCATTTTTATTTTCTCTTCTCTTTTGTTAATTGAGAAAATGGCAGTTGGTCAAAAATACGGTTTTAAGATACTAGTTTTGATTACAATTTTCTATAGGCCCAACTTGTTTATTTTTTTTTGAAAAATGAGGCCTGAATGGCCCATTTCATTTACTAGTAAAATTATACATATATAGTTCTTACTTACCAGACTAGCACGTGCAATAAGGCCTTTCATTTCTAGGGTTTTGAGAAGCTGAAAGGCTGAATTATTCATTCATACCTTAACTACAAGGAGAAGGTTCATTCTATAATTATATGTCCCTAATCTTAGCCATATTTTTTTATTGTTACGCCAACAGTTGTTGAGTCAGAAATTTTCACAAACACCTTTAGTGCATGGTCGAATGCTACATCTCGTAAGTACAAATTCCCAATTCCATACCAGTACACTATTCTCAGAGAGAGAGAGAGAGAGAGAACCTTGACCAGGAGTATTAAATTTGAGAGAGGGGGTTCGAAGAATTGTAGATGGAAGACCTTAAGCTCTGAAAAAGAATGAATTAAAGTGTATAGTGGAGATCTCTTTCAATGGAGAAGAAAGGGTTGACTTCAATGACTTGCACGATCAGGCTTTATATATTTTTGTATTTCTTTTTCCTATGTCTTGTTTATTCTGAGAGAAATATTTGTCCAATATTTTTGAATAGCAAGTACTATATATGGAAGGTAGTTGGCATCTTCAACAGATGGTATCTTTTGCAAACAAGTCCCTACAAACTCTTGTAATAGCAAAGCACTCAAAAATTTAGATCAATTACAGATAGCACATACAAACTACTCAAAAGCACTTATGTAAATTGTACAAACATCATATCATACCAGTGGTACCAGTTCTATATGGTACCAAATCAGTGTTGCTGCTAAATTTGCTAGCAAGACCTTTCTATTTGCAAGTAACCTTTTTTAAGTATACGAAATTATAAGACAGCAAGTCATAACAAATAATCTCTTATGAAACTGGGACATACCATTCAAAATTCTATTTCATTTGTTTAATTATATTTTCTTTATTTATGTTTATAATATTAAGCTAAACATCATCATATTTCAACCCTAATAAAATCACAGACAACTCTCTCATAACACAATAACGATACAATAATTTAATTAAACAAAACAAGAATGAAGAATCTCATTTGTTCTTATCGGTTTCGTCATTATATTTTTTCAAATACCCATGAACCTTTTGATACTTGAGCATATCCCAAACAAGGTGTCTTAGAGAGAACTCAGGCCATAACGGGTTTGGATTCTGCAAGTGGGTGAAATCCGATTGCCACAGAAGGAAGTTACTCAAACGGGTCTCACCCGAAGTCCATATAATGATTTCGGGCTCCACACAACCAGCCGTGTACATGTTTTGCTCCAGATCACTCATATCGATTTGAACTTTCTCTCTCTCCTCTCTCTAACAGATGCCTCTATTGCATGTGTTATCTCGTTGGTCGAGGTGTAGGCTACACAAACTGAGAGCACTGGTCCCTTATTGTGCACTGTCATAACCACTGCCTTTTTTGCTAATAACCATACCGGGTCGGTAAGAGCTCCAAATTACCCCAAAAGTTGATCCTAGCATCAAATTTCATCAACAAGCCCCCTTCTGTCATCAGTTTGTCTATTTTCTCTTTCATCAAATCCATTAATGCCTGAACCTCGTGCAGGTCCCGCCTGAAATTGTCGATGCTAAAAGCATACACTGTCACATACTTCACGCCCATTTCATAATAGTATTGGAGGTTTGATATGAGTGATTTAAAATCGACCCGGTGACAACTATTTGGGTCGGTATTGTCTTGGTGCAAGGCATGTCTCTTTGCGTACCGACGGTTACCGTCCATTATGAATGCAATGTGGGCCGGTACCGGGCCCATCGAGAGGATAGAAAAGAGGCATTTACGTATCACTAAAGAGACATGTCCCATGGCTTTAGATATCATGCTTTTGCCATCCTTTTCCATTTGAAGATCAAGCAAGCAAGGAAACTACATAATGCAAAAGATCAGACTTTTAATGGTTATAAGCGAAAAAAATAACATTAAATGAATTAAAGTTATTTGTGAAAACTTCTGTAGTTATGACCAAAAATTCTCCACACTGGTCGTCATTCTTTTGTTTGCTCATTTTCAATTTGTCTATTTCCTTTTTTTTACTGAGAAAATGCCAGTAGGTTAAAAGCATGGTTGTAACTTGCAAGGTACTAGTATAGTACTGGTACGCCACTCCAAAATTTTCATTACAGTTTTTCTGGGCTTTCTCTTGATTTAACCTATTGTACAGATAAAATTTGAGAGAAGGTTCATCCAGTCATTATTTGTTAACCATCGTGGGTGCTTTTCATTATTATCCTGACAAATGTTAAGTTAGACTTTTTCACAAACACCTTGAGTGCATGGTTGAACACTACATCTCACAAATACAAACCCACAGTACTAAGACATGAACTGAAGGTGGACACCTACTACTGCTGCTACCACTATAGAGCAACACGTGTCTAGACACTGACACATACCAATTCCTATAAGTACACCCTAGTTAGGTCTTCCTTCAACAAATTATATACCACGATTCAATTTGAGATACAATTGAAAACACTATTTCAGAGAGAGAAAGAGAGAAAGAGAGAACCTTGACCAGGACCAGGAGAAGGAGTATTAAATTTGAGAGAGGGTAAAGAGAGAAAGAAAAGAGATTCAATGTTGAGGTCTCTACTCTTCCAATGGAGAAGAAAGGTTTGAGCATCATCTCTCTGATATTTTTTTATTTGTACCAATTACCAGAAAGTGAGAGAGAGAGCGAAAGAGTACAAGTGGAGGAAATTTTTTCATTTCTTTTGTTTTATTTGCCTGATTTAATGTGGACGAAAGAGAAATTCTAGAGAGATAGAAAAGGTATGACTATAGTCAACCTAAATATGTGTGCTTGAATTAAAATATATTTGTAGTTTGTACCGATAAATTATTGTAAAATGTCTCTATTTATAACGAATTCGTATCCTCTGCATTAACTTAAAAATGAATCATTTGAGTTAATATATCTGGACCGTCCGTTCAGCTTTAAAATTCGTGCGAATTAAATCCGCATTAATATTGATGACCCTATGTTTTAGGTGGGAGTTGGATGAGCTCCGTTTACAATCAGACGGTCGATATCTATTAACAAAAGATTCTCTTTTGAGTTAATGAGTCCGAAATTCCGAATATGTTGACACCTCCTAGCAGCAGAGCTAACTTTTCAGTTTAATTTCTCAGGACCCATTGGGCCGACCAGTAAGTTATCTCGGCAAATTAATTCGACTAGTTAGTGGGCCAAACAGTAAACCATTTTCCCAGACCCAGTGGACCGAATAAGCTAGCTTCTAAAAATGTTTTATCCTAATCAGTAGCCCAACAATTAATTCTATAAGAGTAAGTGGATAACATATTATCTTTGATTCTATGGTCTCAAAAATTAATTTTATAAACTTTAAACTTTGATCTTAAATTTATTATTCAAGTAATTTGTAGAATATTAATTTTTACTATTTTTAAAAATATTTTACTATTTTTTAGAATTTATAAAAGATGACAAATATAGCCTAAAACATTAGCAATTTTATTTTATTTTTAAGTTATTTTTGCCATCTTTCATAAATTATAAAAAATAGTCAAAATTAGTATTCTACAAGTTCATTAGAGCATCTACATCCCAACAACTCAACTGAGTTTCTAAATAATTGTTAACTACTTTTTAAAAATTAAGATCTCTAAAGTTTTTAACTCTCACATTCCAGAAATTTATTTTAGAGTTTCTAATCAGCCACGTCAGCAACAAATTAAAAATGAGAAATAATGTGAGCCAATCATTTAGTCAGCATGGAGTTTATAAACAGTTTCTTAATAAGAAACTTTATTGCATAGTTTTTAAATAAGAAATTTTCTTACATCTCGGAAACTAGATTAGAAACTGCCACATCAGATTAGAAACTCTAATAGTTTTAAGGATGCAGATGCTCTTATATAATAAATTTACTGAGCTACTTAGATCAAAATTTAAAACTTATACAATTAATTTTTTAGACCGTAGCACGGAAAACCTCATGCTATCCATAACACCTAAGTCTTACTCATTCTATAAAAATTGTAAACTCAATGTCCATTGTTGCTTATAACCGATAATTGAATTAAATAATTACTCAATTAGCTATAAATAAAAATAAATGGATAATAGATTTTGGAACTACTTATACATGTAAACGACAGACATCTTCACAAAGTCTCTAGATGAATACACGTTTCACGATATTACAATTAATCAAGTTGGATTTTTTCAATATCTACGCTCGTGTCCAACTTAGAGAGAAATGTCGTGTTTAAAGAAACAATCTTACCATTTGAGCCATCTAGATGTACATAATCAATTATATGGATATCAGCTCTATCAGATCAATTATAATCTATTATTAGTAAGGGAGAATTTCATATATCCCCTAAAAAACATTAATATTAATATTAAGTATTTCCCTCTCAAAAATTCATAATGTCATATTTATTCTTCAAAATAACAAATACTCACGTATTTACCCATAATAACTCCACAATATATTAAATATTTCTAAACTAATTAAATAATATAATTTGACCATTATACCCTTCCCTTCCCTCCCCTCACCTCTTACACTCCCTTCCCAAATAAGAAGATACAAAGAAGACATGAAAATAGAAGCGAGCTGCTCCAAATTCTCCCTCTACTACTGCTAGTGGGGTCCCCGCTCCAAATCCTCTAAATGCCGTCACAAACCATTAGATATTTTTAACCCAACTCGATCCCTCCCGTACTCAACATTTATTTCCTCTTTTTTTTTTTTTTCTTTTCATTTTCTTTCTGGATTCAATAACCAACCAACGAACTATATGTTTTGCATTTTGTGAGTATAGCCTGGATGAATTGAAGGTTGCAATTGATGGTTTCTCCCCCGACCGAATTGTCTTATAGCACAGCGAGAAGGCCTCCATGTCGTATTCTGTGGCACGCTTTTTGAGACCAGCCGTGTGGTTGCCATCAAGCGAGAAAGTATCGGAAAGAGAGAATGGTCCAATACTGCTATTTAATTAGTTTTAGAAATATTTAATATATTGTAGAAATATAATGGGTAAATATGTGAGTTTTTGTTATTTTCAAGAGTAAATATGATATTATAAATTTTTGAAGAGGAAATACTAATATTAAAGATTTAGAAGAGGATACATGAAATTTTCTCTATTATTAATTAGGAGATTGTACAAATATCTAATTTTATCTATGGATGCTTCTTTTTTGAATTAGGTAGGTCCCCTAAGGATACTGATCAATACAGATATTCTGAAAAGGGTAAGCTCCCAGGGGGAGTCGGATGAGGATTCTATTTTTGGGCTTGAGGAGTCAGACTTCTCTATCTAGAGGTGTAAACGAATCCGATATTATCCAGATTCGAATCCGAAAAATAACGAATTCAGATATTTGGATACATATATTTTTGAATTTGAATTCAAGTTCAGATAATTTTTTAACGGATACAAATACGGTTTCAAATATAAAATTGGATATGGATACAGATAGGGCTGCACAAAAAATTCGTAGTTTGTGATTCGATTCGAAAAAGTTCGTAAAATATTCGATTCGAAATAATTCAAAATTAATTCAAACCAAATTCAAAGTGGACCTTGTTCGTTCGAAATAGGTTCGCGAACTATTCTAGTTCCAATCTCAAAGTAACGTGAACCGTTGATTTCCGCTGACGACTTATGTTCGCTGATGACTTAAAAGTTAAAACATAAGACCACCAAACCATAAATCATAACTCGTAAGTTGTAACCCTCACTTTCAGTTCTAAAATCCTATACAACTTTAATTTCACTTCTCGCTTTCGACGACTACGATACTTTTTCTTGTCGTAAATTTTTTTATAAAAGATTCAAAATTGAATTCGTAAAAAATTCAATTCAAAATTAATTTAAATCAAACTAGTTTGAAATTAATTCAAGCCGAACTCAAATAAGTTCGATTCGATATCTGACATTTCACTCTCATCCCGATATCCAAATTTGAATTACTTATGGCCCAACGTGAGGCCCAGTAAAAATAAAAAAGATAAAAATAAACGACAGCAAAACTAAGTTGGTTTACTACACGTGATGCGTGGACCTCTTTGTTTTTGTCACCCTCTTACGTTTGAAACTTTTTTGTAATTTTTTTGTGTGGTTATGTGATTGCGTTATTTTTTTCTTGCATTGACTACTTGAGGAGTGATGTCAGCTAAATCGTCACAATCTACACCTTCAATAGATATCTATCTTCATCTAAATTATTGTCTCCGTTTTGTTAATATAAAAAAAAAATGTTATCATTTCTCTTGCACGTTGAGGGAGAAGAAATTAATTTATTGAAAACTAAATTTATCTAAGTTTAGGAATTGAGTTAAATTTGACAACCTGGTTTATATTTTTTGCATTCAGATATATAAAAAAATGACATTCATTAGTAGATTCCTCTAATATCATTGGCATATTTCTCCTGCATAAAACAAAATAATTTTGTCTTTCAATTATCCAAATTATATTCATATTCGTATTTGTATCCATCCAATATCCAATTCGTATTCGTATCCGTATCCGAGACTATCCGTATTCGTATTCTCATCCGAAGAATTATAACGGATAAGGATATAGTTTGACCACTATTCGATCCGTATCCGACCGTTTACACCCCTATCTCTGAGCATCATGATCCAAAGGATTCTAGCTTTGATTTTTACTTCTTCTGGGACTACTCCTTGTACAAGATGCTATTATAACATAACAATTGGAGCTACTTTTATTTCTTTTATTTCTTGTTAATTGTAGCAAACTTTTAGCTAGCTTAGTGATTTCTAGCTTGAACATTACCTTTCCTCATTTGCCTTGTGATTTGTAATCATGGATTAGGCCCATCTATTATGCTTAACTATTGCACAGTGGTTATCCAACCCTGTCTTTTGTAACTAAATACTCTTTTAAGTTTCAATATATATATGAAACTAGTGGGATATCTCCCACTTTTGTCAAAAAAAAAAAAGAGCAAGCTCACAACGTTTAGTGTACCAGAATTTGGCTATATAAACACCTTGGAAGCCATGTAATTAATTATTCAATCAATAAAGTAATACCATGTTATCAGTTACTGCTTCACAATTACATGATCCATAACCAGAGTTAATCCGTAATATGTTTATTGTCATAGTTATTATTTTCTTTCTTTTTCCTTTTTCTAGTTGTTGAAGGCCGCCCCGTTGTTTTATAGAGGATAATGAACGATGAACTTTTTTTTTTTAATGTGATCTCCTTGTTTGCTATATGCAAGTAACCTTTTAATATCAAATTAAAAGACACAAAGTCATAACAAATAATCTCTATGAATAGGTTCACAGACATCGATTCACATCTGGGAGATAAAACTCAAAATTCTATTTCATTTGTTTATTTATATTTTCTTGATTTAGGTTTATACAAAATTAAGCTGTACATCATCATATTTCAACCCTGGTAAAATCATAGACAACTCTCACAACAAAATAGTGATACAATAATTTAAACAAAACAATAATTTTATTTGTTCTTCTCAAGTTCCCCCCTTCCATTTTTTCAAATATCCATGAACCTTTCGATACTCAAGCACAGCCCAAACAAGGTGTCTTACAGAGAACTCAGGACATAACGGGTTTGGATTATGCAAGTGGGTAAAATTCGATTGCCACAAAAGAAAATTACTCAAATGGGTCTCACCCGAAGTGCCTCCAGATCAGTCACATTAATTTGATTCTTCTCTCTCCTCTCTCTAACCGATGCCTCCATTGCATGTGTTATCTCATCGATCGAGGTGTAGGCAACACAAACCAAGAGCATAGGTCCCTTGTTGTGCACTATCATATCCATTACCTTTTTTGCAGCTACACATACTGGCTCGGTAAGAAGCTCCAAATTACTCCAAAAAATGATCTGAACATCGAATTTGATCAACAATCTCTCTCCTTTCAACATTTGGTCGATATTAGCTATTATCATATCCATTAATGGCCGAATCTCATGCGGGTCCTGCCTGAAATTGTCTATGCTAAAAGCATATACTGTAGCATGCTTCATGTCCATTTCAAAGCAGTATTGGATGCTTGCTATGATGCTTGATATCGTTGATAGCAGTAGGAGAGTAGAGAGCCCGGGGTGATTCGCCTAATTGGACTTGGCCCATTAATTTTTTTTAACAATGTTGAAGAAAGGTCCGAAGCCTCTTTCTCATTTAATTCATTATCAAGCCCGAAGGCCCATAATTCAAATCAATTTCAATCTTTAATGTCAAGCCGTCTTTTATATACGCAACTTCCCATCTCTGGCAATTTGAATTAATTACGATGAAAAATATATTTTTTATTTCCTGAAAAAAAATACCAAACATAAGCGACTCAATCAGAAGTTTGATAATGGCGCGTCAGTAATTATTTTGCTTCAATCTTTCATTGTTGATGCAAGCATTTTGGATCTAAAATATTGAAAAATGGAATCCTAGGGACTAATCAAATAAAAAATGAATTAAAAATAACCTAATTCCTCCATAAAAAACTCAAATTTCGAAACAAGAATATATAATGTTGGAGAATCATAAAAGCCAAACAATTACGTCTTATATAGAAATCAAATAATTACATCTCATCTAGGGCTCAAACACTTACACCCCAGAGAAGGAGAAACAATTTTCCACCTTAATCTAAGAACCGTTCTATGCCAAAAAGACTTAAAATATAAATCTAAAGTGCGGAACACAATACCAGATTCCATGCCATTTGTCATGGAGTATCCAAAGCTTTAGCAAGCCGTCTCCGTGAACACGAGACAAGTCTTCAACGGCAAGAAGTCCTTCTCGCTTTTGTTGTCGGGTCGTAGAATAAGTCTTCCAAGACAGCAAGATGCGGCTCTTGAGAAACCATCTCCAAATTTATTACTGGATTTCTCTTCTCTATTCTTTGATGGTGGAAGAAGAAGAGAAGGCACACAGATCTGTATTTTTCTTAAGAGAAAAATAAATGTAGTTCAGTTTCTGTTCTTTAATTTTTTGTTACCTTATGCCTTGGGGACCAATCCTTCTATAAAATAACTCTTTTGTGGTCATCTGCCAATTTGAAAAAGATATAATGTCAGTTGTATCAAAAACTGTGCTGACGCATTGAAATCAGTGTGGACAGCACAGCCCTCCGAAAAGACAGTTTCTGACCTCTAAAAACAAAATTTCTAAATCAGTTCATCAATAATTAAAAATTTGTCTAAATTGTTCTACACATTTATAGACCACACACTATTGAATATATAAATTGTGTAATATCTTAATTTCATATTATATTACTTAATTATGACAATCATATATGACAGTATACAATTCATAATTATATTACATAAATACTCAACGTTGGATATATGATCCAACAGATAATAGAATTATTTTTAATTAGATGAGCAATACAACATATATATTTGAAGTATTAATTTATTGGAACGGGCACTACACAGAGGGGAACTGCCATCTCAATCACGACTGCAAACTTCTCCTTCAAATCTTTATCTTTGGGTTCCATCCCATCTGGAAGCCTCCAATTGAACTCCGCAAGCATCAAAGCCATCAGTGAAGGTACTACCCTTACAGCCAATGGCAACCCAGGACAACTTTTCTTTCCGTACCCAAACGGTATGAACTCAAAAGATTTTTTAAGAAAGCTGATTTGTTTCTCCAGAAATCTCTCTGGATTAAACACATCCGGTTCAGTCCACAGTTGTGGGTTCCGTCCGATAGCCCATGTGTTTACAAGCACTGTCGCTTCTTTGGGCACTCTGTATCCACTGAGCTCAGCTCCATCTTTCATGGCCTTGTGAACTAATATATAGTGGCACTGCCGGATGTAATCTCATTAATTACCTCTTTAATCACTGCTTGGAGATATGGAAGATTGATTATATCTGATTCAGTAGGAGTTTGCAATGCAAAAGCCTTCCGCACTTCGACTTGAACTTTCGCCATGGCAACAGGGTCATGGAGAAGTTCGGCCATTGCCCATTCTATTACTGTTGAGGTTGACTTACCGACAGCCATAAAAAGTTCCTGACAAGGAAATATTAACATTTTATGAAAGCATTGATAGAAAGTTTTTGCACAGATTATGTAAATTGTCATGTTATTGGCAATGTTATTTATGCAACTACTGATGGTAGATAATGCAATGGACACGAGGGGTGGGTTAGTATTATAGTTTACACAAAAATCAGATCCATATATACTAACTTGATGACATTTGTCATCCAACTGATGAAACTTCGAATCAAATTTCTTCTTAAAGTGCTAATATATATATATATATATATATATATATATATATATGTTTTATTAACTGACCATGTTAGAGAAAAAACAACCGGACAGATTTTCGCGGTGGTTGGTTAATTTTATCAAATTTGACTTTCAAAATTTTGAAAAGTTAATTTTGTAACTAATTATTACTATTTCAACAAACAATTTAGAACTTCTAGCTTTCATAGCATGCCATGAAATTTAATACACAAACTTAATCTTAGAAATAAATATAATAAGTGAAAAGAGAAATAAGATAAATTACCCCTAAAAGTATTTGAATTTCTTGCCGAGTTATTTTTGATTCCACAAGTAAATCGAGCAAGGAATCTAAGAAATCACATAGGTTTTTCCATTGCTGCTCCTGTACTGTAAGCGTGTGTCTATAATAGCATCAAAAAACTTGAAGAGTTCTCTACTGTAGCCTGCAGAATTGTGCCGTATACGTTGAAGATCAAGAAACCTTAGGAAAGGAAAGAAATCAGAGACATTAGGTTTTAGGTTTTCATTCATGGATTTCTTAATCAGCTCTTTGAACTCTTGTCGTGACTCGGAGTTGGTATTAACGACATCTTGGGAGAAAATTATATTGGAGAACATATTAAGTATTCCCGCAAAAATTATCTCACCAATACATATAGGATGGCCTGCCTTTTTGTCACACCCCAACAATAGGGCCGACAATCCGCCGTGCTTTTCAGCACAAGGCGATCATATTCTGAATTACAACATATACATAAATACATTTACCAATGACACATAATTGAACCCACAATACATGAAGTAAATTTCTGAAGTCTAATTTGTTTTACATGTATCAAAGCATTACAAAATGAATCTGCTATAGTTTAAATAAGTACAATTGAAGAACCATAACAGATTCATTTGATGAAAATTATAAGAAAAATTACTTATGTTTGTGGCAACCCCCTCAATCATTCGTTCTGATACCTCACTTTCGTCTCTTGGAGTTTGTACCTGGAACCCACAAAGTGGAACGGTGAGAGATTGAAATCTCCCAGTGCGGTATTTAGTTTCAGTCAAGTTATTCTTAGATCCGACCAACTGAAACTAAAACAACACCGAGCACAAAAAAAAAATAGACTACAAGAATAATATAAGAACCAAAGAGGCTAAGTTACCAACTATAATCAGTCAAGAAACAAAAATATAAGTTCACTTTAAAAAATGCACAAATACTGCAAAGAAATCAGCAAGCTAGAGAAACAATTGATAGCTGTAACAATCAAGCATAACAAAACATTATATTATGCAATGCTCATGTACAATAGCCTTAAAAGTCCAATCCAATTTAGTTGTGCAACCATATCATATAATCATTCTTTATTCAAGACTATTCATGATAGAATAAAATATCATTATATTAGATAACCATTTTGGTATTAACAATACTCGGTCATGCGCTACAAGTACAACACCTACATGACCCCGGTCATGCGCTACAAGTTCAGCGTCTACATGACCGTCAAGATTCAGGTGTGAGGTATTAACAATACTCGGTCATGCGCTACAAGTACAGTGCCTACATGACCCCAGTCATGCGCTACAAGTTTAGCTTCTACATGACCATCAAGACTCATACAGGACTCCGATCATGCGCTACCACGAATATGGCGCCTACACAATTTCTGTTATGGCCATAACCTGAAATTATGCACTTATCCCGAATAGGGTGCCTACATGACTAAAGTTATGCGCTACAAGTTCAGCGCCTACATAACTGAGTCATGTGCTACCACGAATATGGCGCCTATGCAATTTCTGTTATGCACTATAAGCTCAGCGCCTACATAACATAAATTACACGCTTATCCCGAATAGGGCGCTTACATGATCGTCGGGTTTCAGACATTTGGTTCTTTAGCACAATTCATTTAAAACAAGTAAATAGTTCATATCATGCTATGTATAATGTATACCAATATATCATGCAAAAGTTCTAGTTCAACTCATGTATTCATGCTATGCAATTCAAAAGAAAATTCAAGAAATACAATGAATTACCAATCAAGCAACAAAGCAAGCATCCACAATACAACCAATTAACAACTCAACAAACAAGCAAGCAACAACAATAATAAAATAAGTTAGAGGAATCTGAGAATAACTCGAAACCCGCACCTTAGAAATGTCGGGCTCAATGAATAACGCATCACTATGGCAGAGACACATCCGATGGTCCTGCTTATTACCGTCATGCAATGTTCATCCTTATGCCAAATTATCGAAACTGAATCATCAATTTAATGTTTGTCTTTATTTAGTTTGTTAACTACAACCCTCATAACTTGTGAAATTCCTGACAATCGATGTACACAATTGGTCCCTAGTTATATACGGTTAGGTGATCGTCATTAACGGTCGGCTCGATGTAAATAATTTTTTATAAATATATCTTTTAGTGGATCTTTTCCACTAAACTTCAAAAAAAAAAAAACTTGTGAAATTCCTAAAACAAGTCCATGTGAATGATAACTGTTCACCATACACAAGAAATATGGGCACTGACCGGAGTTAGAACACAATGATGTACAAAGAGATATTGTACTAGACAACAAAATATACCAACTGATATTTGTCATAGAAGAAAATCTAAACTAGCAATAACCTACTAATGCATAGTTCAAATATCATGCATGACCGAGAGTTTGATCAAGACTAATATGTGGGCCTAAGTTCAATCAGCACAACATAACAACGGAAGAAAACCAATCTACGTATCAGGAGGTCAGATAAGCATTTTGATTCTTTAATTAATACAACAACTCAAGATAGAACAACGTATCAATTCGGTTTACGATCATCTCAACAATTAATCACCACTAATGTTATTGCCTTCAACCATAATTTTAATCGAGACCTACGCAACACACTGGACTTGACAGAAAAATGGGAGCACAAAAACTAAGAGAGTTTAATTTACTACCAATAATACCAATAATCAAACAAGTGATTACGGAAGAATTCGTCAGGCTCGAAGAGGTCGACGTGATGCAAGCATCTCCGCCTCATTCATCTATTGTTGTAATTATCGGCGTCATCACCACCTATCTTCTCTTCTTCCGTGCTTTGGTTGCACTTGAGCCACGTGCTTCTAACAAATTACTTCCAATTTCAATCGCCGGTACACCAAGGGAAATGAGATATAATGAAAGTGAGATTGTTTGTGGCGGAGGGAAGGAAAGTATTGTGCGTACTCAACAAGAAAAATAAAATTGCTCATTGGGGAGAATAAAGAAAAATAGGAAATATATTATAGCATTATGGAGAAAAGGGTAAAACAAAAGTAATAACATGTGGAGTGAAGAGAGAGTGACACGTGAGTGGAGATGAGGTTGGGTTAGTGGTGACAAAAATGAAAAAGTTGATAATAGAAAAGTAGAGGCCGTGCCATGTGTCCCTAAATAAAATTCTTGAACTTAAAAAAAAAAAATTCTATTATATATTGTTCTCAACTAAATGATTAGTAGGTTTCCAATTAACTCCTTTGCATTTTTGAAAATAACTTGAACTTCATAATTACCAAGATTTTAACTAACACCATATTACAACAAAAATATCTAAGGCTAGAGTAAAACTTTTCAAATTATTGAAACACAATCTTTTTTATAATTATTCTTTAAAATTCAGATTTCTATTTTTAAACACATTTTATTTGAAGTCAAATAAAATTTTCCAATATTCAAAAATTGGTATGTTACATTTTTTTATGAAAATTGTTTATAATATCATGTGCCTTTTGTGCCCTAATCTCTCTAGTTGATTCAAGGCTACGTACTGAGAAGATATTAGTTGCGCAAATTGCACGATTGCGGCTCCATAGAGGAGACGTGCTTGGAAGAAAAAACATCGATGCCTCATGTTGGTTGTCAGCACGTACTGCGTCGGGTACTGATCGGGCAGAGAAATATACATCCTTAATTGTACGTAGAACCTCACGTGCAACCTCAGGTGAGGAGACAACAATGGTGGTTGTAATTAGACCAAATTTGAGAGACATGATAGGGCCATAGACATTTGCGAGATGAGAGAGTGAACAGTGTGGTTGGCCATCCAGCAAGTCTAGGAGGTTTCCGATTATTGGTAGTGGGATAGGGCCTGGCCGTAGGGGAGCATTGTGTGATGATGAAAATAATTTAGAGATGGCGAAGAGAAGGGAGATGGTTATTGCGATGAACAAGAAACTAAGTGAGAGTTCCATGCTTTTTGAGACAATTATCAATGTGCACTAATGCTCTTTCATTTCCTCTACTTTCACATAAATATATAGAGTTAGGCTATGTTACTATATATGTATATAGGGGTGAAAATGGAGCCGGATATCCGCATATAATCCGGATTCAGATAATTATCAGATATTCATAGAAGATTCAGATTTGGCGTTCTAAATGGAGCGGATATTCGGATCAACCGAAATCCAATAGTTTGGTCGGACGACCCATATAAAAAAGAAATTAATATTTGCTATAAGTAGAATTTAAACCCATGTACTCTCATTTAAAGGCTTTTGAACTAAGCTTCAAACCACTAGATCACAACAACTTTTGTTACTATTCCTTTATTTGATATATATCTTATAGAGTTTGGCTAGTATAACATCAGTGTCATTTCAACCTATATAATACCAACTCTAAAACCTATGAAATCAACTTCAAATAGTAAATCCAAACCGTTCAAACCAATATACTTAATTAGTTGTGCGTTTACATGTAAAATTTATAACTTTTCGAATTTATTTAGTATTAGGTCATGTAGTCAAATATGTGAGTTTTTAAGTTAATTTTAATACATTAATTTTTCAATATTTTTACCGCTTGATTTGATACTAAAATAACTCGAAAATATAAAATTTTTGTATGTAAACGCATCACACATAATACAAATTGGTTTGAACGGTTTGGATTTACCATTTGAAGTCGATTTGATAGGTTTTGGAGTTTGTGTTATATAGGTTGAAATGACACTGATGTTATACTAGCCAAACTCTATATTATATGAATAGATTATCTCCCATCTCTTATAAGTTCATTAATATTTATATTTAATATTTTAATTAATATTTGTATCTTAGAATTTCATATATCTTAATTATCCGACCATTATTTGTTTTATATCCGTATTCGAATCTGTATCTATGGACTATCCGTTTCGTATCCGTTTAAGGCGGATTTGATTTTGAATTTTGATATCTGTTTACTATCCGTATCTGTATTCGTATCCGCTCATTATTCTACGAATGCGGATATAGTATCAGCATTATTCGCTCCGTATCCGCTCCGTTTTCACCCCTATATGTATAGTGTCTATTGGTCTGTATTAATATATTTATTTTTAAAGTTCAAGCAATCGATCTGAACCGTTTAACATAATCTTCATATGAAAATATAATTGCAAACTAAATTATATATATATTTTAATTTTCTTGAGGAGGGATCCACTTAATATATGCAATTTCATCTCGATCAATGCTTAATAACTTGACTAAAATATGTTGCAAAATGGTCCCGTGGACCGATAAATTTGATTGGATCTACTATAGTTGGTGCAAACTTAAATAAACTAAGCTGATAAGTATAATATATTCATGATGCTATCATCGTTAACTAAAATTATAAGCGAGCATCTTATATTAAAAGTAGATATTTTGAAATGTACAAAGTAACATCTAAGGATTTTTTTACGAATCTGAATCGTTGAAATCTGCCTACCTTATGAGTGATGCGCCTACATGTGAAAATTTTAAACATTCGAATTAATTTACTATAAAGTCAAGCGGTCAAAATTAGAAGATTAATAAATTAATTTTAATCACTACTACAAAAAATATTTTTGCCATCGCCTCTTTATCATCTGTGAAGTAATCGGTTCTCAACTTCTCATAATTCAACACTATTAAGTAATTTAACTTGCTGCAATGTTTAACTTGTTTTAATTGCAGTTTTGACACAAAATAGATAGGCCTTTGTACCTAATATACGATATAGAGACTAGTGAATAGGGAATATCCGCTCAATTAAGTTACTACTGTTATGTGAATTTCGGGTGACAACATCTTAATTTGTTTGATTTATAACCATTTATATTTTCTTAATTTATAACTATGGGTGCTCAAACTCTCGGTTCGGTTGAAACCGAACTAAATTTGTCAAACTAAATTTTTTTTCGGTTGAAACCAAACCGAAATGGAGAGGACGAGAAAGGTGCGTGGTGACTTTCCAAAATGTCATTAGATCTCACAAGTGCCCCTCATCTCCCATCCGATTGTTTCGTTGTTCCTGATTCACTATGAACCAAATGAGTTATCTATTACTATACTTACACCAAATCTATTTAAAATCTATTTATTAATGTCTTTCTTCATCACAAGTCCTTCCCACTTTCTTCCCAAATAAACTAGGCTTCTTTCTGATAAATCCAAATTGACATAAGAAAGACAGAATCAGGAGAGAATTGCCCCCCACTCGTCATAATCGGTTCGAATTCGGTCAAGATTTGCTCGACTCGGACCCATAAATCGGATACTCGATCGGCCAGGCAACCCAATTTAACTGAGTTTTGATAAAAAAAATCACACATGAGTGTGAAACTCGGATGACACTAGGCTCGGACCAAACCGATACCGTTATGACTTGGCTGAGTCAACTAGAACTCAACCGATTTTCCAATTCATGAGTGAAATGTGGAGAGGAGAGATCTCTCTATGATAGCAACAGGAAGTATCCCTTTCAAAATTCAACATCAAACACTGATGCAATATTGCAATCGTCTGATCACCAGGGTGCTTGACATGCAGGTTGTTATACAGCGGCTTGATTTGGAAAGGCAACTACAATTGTAATATTTGAGAGGGAAAGGCAACTACAATTGTTATATTTGAGAGGGAAAGGCAACTACAACATTAATGTTTGAGAGGGAAAGGCAACTACAATTGCAATTGTAATGTTTGAGAGGGAAAGGCAACTACAATTGCAAGATTCTTACCGCTGACTAGTGTTGTAGCAAAGATAGCCCACGTGTTGTAGTTGCCTTTCACTAGTGGAAAAACTAGAATTAAGATCGGCCTATCTGGATCGGCTATATGAAACAGCCGATACTAATACTTATCTGCATCGATTTTCTTAAAAAAATCAATCTTAAATATTCAGATTGAATTTTTTGATCAACCGATCATAATTTAAGAACTATTAGGATCGGTGTTTTGTTAGAACTGATCCTGATACTATCAGAATCGGTTTTTAGATAACACCGATCCTAATTTAGCACATATTAGGATCGGTTGTTTGTAAAAATCGATCCTAATAGTTTTTAAATTAGGATCGGTTATTTATAACAACCAATTCTGATACTATTAGGATCAGTTGTTATAAAAAACAAATCCTAATATATACTAATTAGGATCGATTTTTTATAATAACCGATTCTAATAATGCATATTAAAGTACAATTCAGTCCTATTCTTCACAGAATCTTTGCGTGTCTCTCTTCCTCAGACCTCGCCTCTCTTCGCGCAACGGCTATCTCGCCGTACCGTGCACCACCTCTTTACGTTTTTTCTCAGGTTCATTAATTGATCTCTTTTCTCAAGTTTGCTATTAAATGGAGCACTATTTATAGGCTCTGATTCGGCTCAAAATATAAACCCTAAATCCTATACAAGAAGGGAGCTATGATCTCTACTCAAAATCTAAATATAGGCTTTGATTCAGCTCTTTTATTAATTCTACACGCTTTTAAGTTTAAATACTTCTTCTTATTTCAAGTTTTTGATTATATGTGGAGATTTGCATGCACATGCATATATGCTATATATATGCTATATATATGCTATATATGCTATATATGAGCTAATATATGAGCTATATATGAGCTATTCTTTATATGTAAAGATTTTCTTTATAAGTTTGAATGATTTGCATGCATATGCTTTTAAGTTTGCTATATATGCTATATATATGAGCTATTATTGGGTTTTTCTTATTTCAAGTTCTAGGATAGCATGTTATATATATACATCTCTTAATTAGGATCCGATCGATGGTTTAATTTTGTAGATTGGCTATTATTGAGAGATTTGGTGCAGCGATCTTCATCTCACTTGATCCGACATCAAAAAAAAGTTGTAAGTACAACATAAAACTCATCCTTAATTAGTTTTGTGTATGAATGTATTTTTTTTTATAAGAGTATATAGCTAGAGTACGTAAATATATTTATATTAAGTATGTAGCTAGAGTATTGTCTTATGAGCCACAACCGCATGATTAATGCCTCTAGGTCATGATACCCGTTCAAAATTAATTCATTAGGGATTAATTTTGAATAGTCCTCATTTTAGGACTACTCTTTGAATACTTTGTCTTAATTAGGATGTGGTCACATGTTAGTCGTGTTTTAGTATTTAAGAAAATTTCGGTAGCATTTCCTCCTATTAGTTCTCCGAATACTCGAGGAACTAAAGAGAAATACTGTCGAAATTTTTTTAAATACTAAAACACGACTAACATGTGGTCACTAGTGAGACAAAGTATTCAAAGAGTGAGATATAATGGTAACCGGACCCCATGTAAGCCCTATTGTGAACATAATTTAGTACCCAACATTGTTCTAAATTAATTGTGTTTTATTATAATTGCAGATGGATCGCAGTTGGATGTGTACGAAACATCACGTCTATCGGATGAATATGCATGTAATTATGGTTCGATTATTACAATTACACCATGATCAGTTGTCGGAGCGCTCTCTCTCTATCTCTTCTTATTTTCTTTCATTGCTCTTTCGTCCCACTGATTTTTCTTACAATCCTAATTTACTATGTTGCTTATATTTGCAAAACTATATTTATCTAGTGAGTAACTGAGCATATATATATTACAAAAAGTCTCAACATTTAGACTTTTTACCTCTGTAAAATATGCGCTTATCCACATTCTGTGTTGTTACACTATCAATTAATGTGACCAATTAATGGTGAGACCAATTAATATTTTTCGTTGATGAGTAGATGAGACCAATTAATATAATGTTGGGATCATATATAGATGTAATTTTTAAATATACCATACCTTCAAAAAAATAAACCAAACAATTACATTTTCTGAAAAATTTAAATTTTGACACAGCCGCATTCCTTAGATGCGGCCACCTTTTTGCGGGCCGCATCTAGAAAATGCAACCCATAAATAGGGGGCCACATCCCCTAGATCTAGTTAGTAGCAACATGGAATTGAATGCATGCATATATAGATCTAGTTAGTAACAACATGGAATTGAATGCATGCATATATTGATGGCACAATTACAATTACACGTACCCTCAGTCTCTCTCTCTGTTCCTTTTTTCTTATTTACTTTCATTGCTCTTTCGTCCCACTGATTTTGTTTACAGGCTGGTGGCAGTTACCAAGAAATTAAAATAGCTGCTGGGTTTACCTAGTATATATGTACTGTAAGAAAATTTCGAAAATATGAATTTCATAAAGTTTCAAATTAAGCCCCTTATTGCTATATTAATTCCGAAGAATAATACTAGTCGCTTTTGTTAAAAGGAAACATTTGCCTAATGGATAAATCTTTTAGCAAAATTAGATTTCATTTTTTTCTCCATTTGTAACAAAATTATGTCAACAAACAGAGTTTTTTATTCAAACAAATAATATAAAAATAATAGAAACTATTAGATGGATTATATTGTCTGATTTTTTTTTTCCCATTTACTAGAAGAAACCGGATTTTGGAACCAGGTTTTATAGAAATCCTCAAAGGAACCGATTGCAGCAACCAATTCCTTTAGATTCTTATAGAAATCCTCAAAGATACCACTCTTAACGAATCAAAATCTAAAAGTGTTAGAAATGTACTAAATGCCAGAATATACTGGGCCATATTTTTAATCAATATTGGATCAGTTCTTATTGGGCTAAGTCCGAATTTTCTGTTCTGATCTGATCTGATTTGATCAGATAAGATTTCTGAAAGGGCCACTACTAGAATTCACACTATTTTCATAATTAGCATACCTTATTTTCAAAAAGAGGAAGGGTTCTTGAAAATAAAATAGCTTTTGCTGACACATTCAACAATTTCCAACGGTGAGCCCTTGGAAATAGTAACGCATGAAAATTTTCCCTGCCTGCCTATCAAAATATTTCTTAACCACCCTTGAAAATGATTTTGCATGATCCATTACCGGCCATACAGACAGAATACTATATTTAATTGATAACCTATGGAAATACTTCAAACCATGCGTTTGGAAATACTTTGAAAATAGTGAGATATATTATTTTCAAGAGTCACCCGTGAAAATGTATTTATTAAGCCGTTTATATTATTTTATATTGAAGGCTCATGAAAATACTGGATCACTATACTCTTGGAAATGTTTGGGCCCAGCTTGTTCAGAAATACTGGATCACTATCCCCTCTCTCCATTTCTTTTCATACTGGCATCTGATACTCTAAGTAAACTCTTTACAAAGGGCAAACAAGCAGGTGTACTTAGAGGTTTGGGCCCAGCTTGTTTTAACAACTCTGCCATCACCAATTGAAATGCTTTTGAGGCAGTGTCAGGAATCAAAGTTAACTTAGCTAAAACTGGGATGTTTGGTATTAATGTCCATAATCTTCCTTTATTAGCAGATACATTTCAATGTAAAAAAACTTATTTTCCTATGAAATATCTAGGAGTACTCCTACATAATAAAAAATTATCTATTTTAGATTGGCAATTCATGTTGGATAAGATAGATAAAAAGTTGCAAAATTGGAAAGGACAGTTATTGTCCATTGGTGATAGAGATACTCTTATTAACTCAGTTATTTCTACTAGAAGGTGTAGATTTCTGTGGCAAGGAACTCAAACTAGAAGAAAATATGCACTGGTAAACTGGAGAAAAAATTGTTTAGCTAAATAATTTGGAGGTTTAAGTATATTAGATCTTAGGGATATGAATATAGCTTTATTAACAAAGTGGTAGTTTAAATTCAAGGACCCCACTTTCCACAGTCCTTAGAAATCTTTACTGCTACATATATACATTGAACATAATCATACCAGACCATCCCCTTTTTGGGCTAGTATAGTTAAACTGGAATCATTGGTTCCTGTAGTGTGACATATAACTCAGGAGGAACTTCCATGGTTAAGTTTTGGACTGATATTTGGTATGAAAATTGTGCTATGGCATCCCACTACCCCTAACTCTTTATGAAATGTGTTAACCAAGATATCTTATAGATGTGATCAATTCTAGGGGCATAATGTCATTTTCAATGATATTTTAGATGGAGTTGAGTTGTTAGAATGGAACAACTTGCTATCTTTCCTTAGTTAAATTTCCTTTACTCACTTAGTTGATCAACTGTCTTGGAGATGGAACACTAAAGGGCATTTGAGTGAAATCTTTATACCAAGTTTTGAATTATAGGGGTATTTTACAAGCACATGCACATGTACATGCCATGATATGGTGGATTCTACCCTTACCTCTCAAAATTAGGATTTTTATGTGGTTGACATTTCAAAATAAAATACTTTCTAAAGCCAACTTGAGAAAAAAAGGGTGGGAGGGGTGATACCACTTGTCCTTTCTGTAATCAAGAGGAAACTGTCAAACACCTTTTCCTCCAATGTCATGTAGCTAGACAATTATGGTTTTGGTTAGGTTGCAAGCAATTATTTTACACACATTGGACTTCCTTTAATTAGGTGTTAGAGACTTAGAGTTTGCTTTGTCTCTCCCCAAACTTGCACGAACTGCTTTCTTACTCATTTTTAGTGCAGCTTGTTGGACTCTGTAGAACACAGAAACGAAATTGTTTTTACTAGATTTCAGCAAAAAGATAGTCTTTATTGACAAAAGGTTGGGCTTATATAGAGCCTTACAAAACACTCTTACAAGCAACCCCCTAGACTATTCCATAATGGCCTATTCACCGATAGGTCCTCTATACAATGTTTATCATACCAACACTCCCCCTCAAGATGAGTCTATGGACGAAAGATATCCACTAGGCCCATCTTGTCACATAGTCTCGACAAATCTAACGAACTAAGCCCTTTAGTGAGACAGTCAGCCACTTGCTCTCTAGTAGCTACATGTCCCAGCTCAAGTAGTCCGCTATTCAGCTTTTCCTTGATGAAGAATCTGTCGATCTCCACATGCTTGGTCCTGTCATGCTGCACAGGATTATTAGCAATGCTAATAGCTGACTTATTGTCGCACCACAGCTTCATTTGTGTCCCTTGGTCCATCTTGAGCTCCACCAACAGAGCTCTCAACCACATCATCTCTGCAACACTTAAAGCCATGGCCCTGTATTCTGCCTCGGCTGTGGACCTCGCAACTACCGACTGTTTCTTGCTCTTCCAGGAGACCAGATTGCCTCCTACAAACATGCAATATCCAGACGTGGACTTCCTATCATCGGCACAACTAGCCCAGTCTGAATCACAATATCCCTCAATATTCAAATGCCCATTCTTACGAAAAATCAACCCCTTCCCTGGTGCACTCTTCAGGTATCTCAGGATCTGGTACACAGCATCCATGTGACCCTCCCTAGGGTCATGCATGTAGCGACTCACCACACTCACCGCAAATGAGATGTCAGGGCGAGTGTGGCTCAAATAGATCAAGCGACCAACTAACCTCTGGTACCTTTCCTTATCAACTGGCTCTCCTGCCTCAGCACTCAGCTTGGACTTTTGATCGATAGGGGCCACCGCAGGCTTGCACCCTAGCATACCTGTCTCTGTAAGCAAATCCAACACATACTTCCTTTGAGATAAGACAATCCCCTCTGCACCGCGAGCTATCTCAATCCCAAGAAAGTATTTTAGTTGCCCCAAGTCTTTCACCTCAAACTCCTTACTCAGTCTCTCCTTCAGTGATGCAATCTCACCCTCATCATCACCAGTGATAATCATGTCGTCCACATACACTGCTAGCATCGTAATGTGAACGCCACGTTGCCTGAAGAACATTGTGTGGTCTGCATTGGTCTGCCGATATCCCATGTCTATCATAGCCCTCCTAAACCTGTCAAACCAGGCTCTAGGGGACTGCTTCAGCCCATAAAGAGATTTCTTGAGTCTGCACACCTTACCCTCCGTTTGTTTCGTGCCAAAACCTGGTGGGACCTCCATGTACACCTCCTCCAACAACTCACCATGAAGGAAGGCATTCTTCACATCAAGCTGATGTAACTTCCACCCCCCATTCGCTGCTAAGGAAACAAGTGTCCGCACTGTACTCATCTTCGCCACGGGTGCAAAAGTCTCATCATAGTCGATACCATACGTCTGACTGTACCCCTTTGCCACCAACCGGGCCTTGTAACGCTCAACCCGACCCTCTGGGCTTTGCTTCACAGTGAAAACCCACTTGCATCCAACCGCCTTCTTACCTGGTGGTAATGGCACAAGCTTCCAGGTCTTGTTCTTAGCGAGAGCCTCAAGTTCCTCAAGCATGGCGGCTTTCCACTTTGGATCCTCCTTAGCAACCTGCCAACACTTAGGAATAGAGACAATATCCAGAGATGCAATGAATGCTCCATGTGCAGGTGAGATGTGAGAGTAAGAAACAAACTGGGCAATATCATGTGGGAAACCGTATCGATCAGGGGGAACTCCCGCATTGAGACGAGGAGTCCTCCTTACCGACAGGGGAGTGGGAGGAGTAGAGAGAGGAATCATATCACCTGTGTACTCTGAGTCAGTGGATGGTGTAGGTGTCTCAGGAGTCGGGGTAGGCAGAGACAAGGGACTTGGCACAAGCGGCACTGTAGGCACGGTATCCTCAATCTGCTTCCCTCTCCTCGTGTACACTCTCAGCTCCCCTTGAGCATGAGTGCCACCATTATCGGGATCAACCCCGCCTCGTTCCGGCACCACGGCTGACTCCACAACAGGTAACTCCTCAACTGCTGGCGCGCAAGAGACATCACTCACGCCCACCATCCTCCTCTCACTACCACTGCTACTCTCCCCCTCTCGCCTCATACCTCCAGTATCGGGCGAGTCTCCAAAAGGTGATGTAACCTGAGAGGAGTA
Organism: Carex sylvatica; assembly: GCA_964058845.1. NCBI lineage: Eukaryota > Viridiplantae > Streptophyta > Magnoliopsida > Poales > Cyperaceae > Carex > Carex sylvatica. Next base: position 54,908 of record CAXKVR010000065.1, read on the forward strand.
GTATGGCTCATGCTCGCGAAATGTGACATCCATACTAACGAACAACCTCCTCTCCACAGGACTCCAACATACGTAGCCCTTTTGGGTAGCCGAGTATCCCACAAAGATACATTTGACCGCTCGCGGATCCAGTTTTCCCACATTTGGTCTGTTGTTCTGCACAAAACACACACAACCAAATATCTTCAAAGGAAGACTATCACTAATCTCACCTTTCAATAACTCAAGCGGAGACTTCCACTCCAACACACGTGAGGGCATTCTATTGATCAGTCTCGCAGCTGTCAGGACTGCCTGTCCCCACAAGTACTTTGGTACATTCATTGAGATCATCATACTTCTTGCTACCTCAAGGAGATGCCTGTTCTTTCTTTCTGCCACCCCATTCTGCTCTGGTGTGTACGGACACGTGGTTTGATGCAGGATTCCCTGAGAGGATAAGTACTCTCTGAATGCATTGTTCGTGTACTCTGTCCCATTGTCAGACCTCAATACCTTCACTACTGCCCCATATTAAGTCTGAACCCCTTTGTGAAAATCTTTAAAACAAGCAAGCACATCATTCTTGTTTTTCATCAAATAAAGCCAAGTAGTACGAGAAAAGCAATCAATGAAAGACACAAAATATCGAAAACCATTAACAGAAGTTGTGGAACAAGGTCCCCACACATCAGAATGTACTAGATCAAAAACACAGGAGCTCCTACTACCTGTACTAACATACGAACTCCTGGTGTGCTTGCCAAACTCACAAGCATCACAAACCAGTCTCTCTTTATTAGCCTTTTCAAACATAGCTGGATACAAACGACTCAAAAGACTAAAGGAAGAATGACCCATACGCCTATGGTAGAGCAACAATAAGTCTTCCACACTACTCCCCATTCCTTCAGATCTCTCTACCATAGATGCAAGGGCTGAGTCCATCCCTTCTCTATCAAGGAACCACAAGCCGCTACGCCACGTGCCAGTCCCAAGCCTCCTGCCCGTCCCCTTCTCCTGGAAGATCACCTTGGGAATATCAAAAGAAACAACACATTTCAGTTGAAGAATAATAGAACTTATGGATAAGAGATTGACGGGAAAAGATGGAGCATGCAAAACATTGGACAAAGTCAAGGAGTCGGTACATCGCACAGTACCCTTACCCACTACGGGCTGGGCCGTACCATCGGCTGTCTGAATGCTCTCAGGGACTGTTAGGTGAGTATAGGAAGAAAACTCCCCAACAGTACCCGTCACATGTCTGGAAGCACCAGAATCAACAATCCATGGTGAACTAACGGTGGATATAGAGGCAAGAGCATGTGTGTCATTAGTACCTGCGACTGAATGAGCATAATAGGCAATGTTACCAGAGGTAGATGCATCCTCTACCGTGCCTTTCTCTTTCCTCTTAAGTAACTGGGAGTAGGCTCTCAAGAGCTCCTGGTCCTCCGCAGAGAGCTCCTCGTCTTGCGCACCCCCTTCGTCCTCTTCGCCTGCTACCATCAGGTTTGCCCGGTAGCCCCCTCTTCCACCTCCTCTGCGGCCACGACTGCGACCACGATCTCCAGACTGACCACGTCCACCAGAGTTCCTCACCTTTGGTGGCTTAGTGCAAGCCGACTTCAGGTGGCCTACCTCTCCACAGTTGTAGCACTCCCGGGTCTCACCTCTAGACCTGGTACCACCGGAGTTGGAGACGGCTAGGGCTGACTTCACCCCTGGAAGTCCCCCTGCCCCAGCTTGGAGCCCGATCCGGGTCTCCTCCTGTATCATAGCCGAGACTGCCTCCTCAAGCGAGGGAATCTTCGTCTGAGCTAGTAACATCGCAGTCCTCTGCTCGAAGGCTAGGGCCAGACCTCTAAGGAATCCCATGGTCCTATCCTGCATGCAAGCCTCAGTCTTCCTGCACGCAGGATCAGGGCAACACAACGTCCTCGTGCAGTAGTCATGATCCAGCCATAAGCGCTCCAGCTCTATGGCATACTGCTGCACAGTCCTTTCCCCCTGTACGCAAGCAGCGATCTCCCCTTTCATCTGATAAACCCTTAGGTTGTTCCCCACACCATCATACGTCTTCCTCAACTTCTCCCAGACACACCTCACATCCTCCATGCCATCGACATTGGCTGCAATCTCTCGAGTCATCGAGTTCAAGAGCCAGATGTACACCAGCATATGAGTGGACCTCCACTCATCTCTTGCCGGAGCACCCTCAGCTGGCTCAGCAATCGCTCCAGTCAGGTACCCCTCTAGTTTTCTCCCGACTAGAGTGTACCGCACCCGACGTGACCAGCTCAGATACGAACCTGAACCATCGAGTTTCACATCAATCGGTGGAAGCTCCACCCTAGGTGCTGGGGTTGGTTTCGGTGCCACGTCACTAGAGGCAAAGCTGAATGCTCGCATCAACATTGCGATCTCATCACCACTCAGCTTCTCCAAGGCCCCTTTCATTGCGATACCCGTGCCCGAACCCTCAGCTGCCATCGATTTGACTCAGATATACTCAAAAGATTGAGTCAAATCCTCGTTCTTCCCCAAGACCCGATTTTGCGTCTCAACACGGATCTAAACCTTCTTCCCCTTTCTTCTTCGCTTTCTTGACCCGTTCTCGATCTATCTCATCAAGAATCAAGTCCAAACCCGTTCGAAACCCCCTTCTCGGGTATCGTGGGATTTAGGCCTCCCACGCCGGCCATCCACTGCATAAGAACCAGATCTGCCAAGAAAGAAAAGAAAAAAAACAGCAAAAACGGAGAAAGAAGGTAGCTGGCGGTGGTCAAGGGCGGAGCTCAGATCAGAGGGTGGAGCGGCTCAGACCAGAGGCGGAGGTCAAAGCTTGGCTGGAGCGGAGCTACAATCAGCGATCGCGGGGGACGATGACTTCTCTGTCTACTAGTGCTACAGTAAAATCGGAGCAAAATAGAGAGAAAACGGGAAAATTGGCTAACCCTAGGTTTTAGGCTCTGATACCAACTAGATTTCAGCAAAAAGATAGTCTTTATTGACAAAAGGTTGGGCTTATATAGAGCCTTACAAAACACTCTTACAAGCAACCCCCTAGACTATTCCATAATGGCCTATTCACCGATAGGTCCTCTATACAATGTTTATCATACCAACATTTTTCAACAACAACAACCTAAACAACCAAAAAGCATTCTTTATCTGATCGTCTCTTTGCTTTTATATTGGTCAGGTGGTAAGAAGACCAAGCCAGCAGTTCAAGAGGAGGCTCAACAATGGATCCCTGATGAAGAGATTATAGATGCTGTCCCTTTGCACATGATCTTGCCAGGAGAAGATGATAGTATCTCATACCATCCTGAAGACCCAGATAGTTATGTTAGGTGGGGTGAGGTGTGACTGGTGGTGGGGCAGATCGGCCCTAGCTAGCACTTCTTTTAAAAATTGGCCCAATAGGTAGCCTGTGGACTTTAGTATAAGTCTACTTGGTCCTCTTGGGCTGACATCGTTGGCAGCCTGCGGACTTTAGTATAAGTCTACTTGGTCCTCTAGTTGGGCGGACAACGTTGGATTCTGTGATCATCGAGGTCCAATATTGTGTGAGGGATGATATTCCAGCTGAATCCATGCAATAATTAAGAGTAAAACAATTACAACAACATAATAGCAAAGTGACAAGCGAAAATAATGCCTTGTGGCCACTCAAAGTATATATATGAGCAGCAAATCAAGACGGAAAACTGTAAAGAAATCCTACAGCCAAAGAAGAGGATGAGATCTCACCTTTGTATACGAATAGATGGGATGTGCTCAAATTTGAGTCGATCTTCTCCATACATACTCATTTCTAGCCTATATGAGGGGTCAATTAGTAATAGCTCTTGAAGAGTCCGCACGTTTTGTAGATCGGGAATTGCAGCCAGTAGGGGTGTTCATCGGTTCGGTTCGGTCGAAACCGAACAAAAATAGCTAAATCAAAGTTTTATTCGGTTTTTAAAATTAAAACCGAACCAACCGAATTAAATCAATGAACCGAAAAAAACCGAACCGAAATAAATTTCGATTTATTCGGTTAAACCAAAATAACCAAAATTAGAGATGAAAATAGAGAAATAATCAAAGGGATAGAAGATTAATAGAGAGAAATAATTGAAATAATCAAGAAGAAAACGAAAAAAGAGGACAAATTAAATTGAGAACACAGATCTAAAGAGTGATAGAGAAAAGAGAAATACAAAGAAAAAGAGAGTGATCAATATTCAAAAACAAAGATAGCATGGAACAAAGAAAAAAATGAAGGAAAAAAGTAGAGAAGAAGAAGAAAGAGACCCACATGCGTCAATTTGGAGGTGACGAAGGATGCGCATAGCTCCTTGTTTTATGTTCCAATGATATAGATATGTCAGAAATTTAAGCCTCAGTTTTTCAACGTTAGGGAACCCTCCGGTTGAACAGCTCAGCTTTGTTCCCATGTATGAGCCGTCATATAAATGAAGTATCCTGAGGTTCTGCAGCCTCTCCAATATGGGCATTGGATCTTCATTAAGCCTAGTTCGTATGAGTGTCAATTTGGTGAGGTTTGTTGGGAACATCTCAACACTTGGAACCCACTTTTGTCTTGCCCACCCTCCATTGAGATGTAGTTTCTGTATCGTCCCATGATAAGGTAAGTCTGTTGTACCACCAAATGGTAGGTAACCACTTATTGGTCGAACACCGAGGTCGACCAACAGTTCTGTCCTTCTCAGCACACCCTTGAGGTTTTGCCAAATTTGTACAGCCCTTTCAGTGTTTAGATGATCATCAAAGAAAATATCTAAAGTACGTAAGTTGATACAACATGCTAATTCAACCACTATTTCTGTCTGCATAGACATATTTTTAATTGTTTGTAGATTTGTGTGCTGATTCCATTTTAAACGTAAATCATTCAAGGAACCATATACATGTCTTAGATTTGAGATTACCACATCACACAAATCTATTGTTTCTTTGGTTTCTCTTTTTGATTTCTATAAATCAATGGTTTCTAGATTATAGAAGGAAAACTCCTTGAAAATATCTTCTGGAATTTTGCAGTTTCTTAAACCCAAATACCTCAAATGTACCAAGCCCTTCGGCCACTGTCTCCGAGCGAATTTGCACATATTGACCCTCTCCATGGTTAACACTCTACGTAGTCTAAAGCCACTATAATTTAGTTTGCTAAAGCCAATATCAATTTCTCTGACTAAGGCACCTTCATAATTAATACGGATGTGTGCACAAACCAAAAGAGAGTAAAGAACGAGTGTTTTCTGAATAAACATCATCCCTTGTGAGAGTGCAAAATTGTAGTGTTGCACGGTGCAGCTTGCTAACAGCCAGGTTATTAACATCTTCTTTTGTGAATATGGTGAAGAAGTTCTCCTCCTTGGCTTTGCCGATAGCAAGGTCATGTAGAAGATCGTGCATACTGCAGGATTTGCAGTAGCTGCTCCAAGAGCTTTTAGTAATTTGAATCAAGCACCTACAATAATATTTTTCATACAAATTAACATCAAAGAAGAAGGAAATATTTGCCTATGAATAAGTAGATATTTCTTTAAATCAAGTTAAAATGAATTCGTATCCTCTGAGTTAACTCAATTAGAGGATACAGACTTTGTGGAATTCATATCCTCTGAGTTCAGTGGTGGAACATAGTGTATTATAAGGGGTACTAAGCTACCCTTATAATTTTTTTTTTAAAATCAAGTATGTAGAAGTTTAAGTAAATGTTATTGTTTTGTACATGATAGCCCCCTCTGTAAAATGTTATAAATTTAGAGGGTCTAATAATAAATTTTGAGGATAACTTTTTGACTTTCTTTTGATTTCCATTTGCCTCTTTGACTTCTTGATTTGCATGCCTCAATATTAAAAAATAGGAAACTTTATGATGGAATTTTAAAAGTCAACCATGTGAAGGAAACAGAAAAAAAGGAAATTCAAAATGTATTGATAGAAAGAAATCCCACGTACTGCATCTCTTCCAGAGTTCCAGTTCACCAATAAATAAGAACAAATTAATCAATCAATCAATCGACGAAATCTCACAGAACGCTCTCCGTAGAAATTCATAAAATAAAGTTAAACAAGAGTTGCAAAATTCAGTTTTACTTAAGGTTTGCATTTGTTTGTACTTTTTAAAATTATTACTCATTGTAATTTTGTGATAAAAAATAATAATTCATTTTTATGTATAATTTGTACACAGATAAAATTATGTCTAAGAGAAAGACATTAGATTCTTGTTTCGACTAACTGCTACTCTTTCTGTCTCAACTGCTACTCTTTTTGTCTCAACTGCTACTACAGAACGAGATTTTTCAGCCATGAAGCTCGTTAAAACTGCGCTTCGAAATAAGATGGGTGACGAATTTCATAGTAACTACATGCTTGTTTATATTGAGAAAGAAATAACTAATAAGATTACTTCAGATGAGATTATTGATGAATTTGATTTTTTAGGAAATCATGGGTCTAAATTTAAATAATATATTTCATGTTTTTAATTTAGTTTTGATAGACATGGTGTTTTATTGATGCTAGTTATTTATTGTATCTTTTTACGAACTCAAATAACTAAAGATTTTGTGTTATAAAAAAAATTATTTTTCATTATTTTTTTATAAATGATGTTTAGCCCTCCTATATTCAAATTCTGGTTCCGCTCCTGTCTGAGTTGACTCACATATATTGAGTTAAGATTTGGATCATCCGATTTAAATCTACACAAATATTAAAGGGTCCTATGCGTTACAGATATGGGTTGGATTAGTCCGAATTCTGATCGCACGGTCTGAAAATTAAATCAAATGATATGTTAATGAAGATGATGCAGATTCAACTTCTTTAAGGTGAGCACAATTTTTTTTAAAAATACTTAAAAGAATCAATATAATTTTATTTTTAAATTATTATTAAATTATATAAAAAAATAGATGTAGTAACTTAGAATTTTGGATATAAAAGGAGGACCAGGACCAATGACCCAGGTTCAAAGTTAGGACCGGGCCCAATGGCTCACTTCCAAATATTTTTATTTTTATTTCAGTACCACACCAAACAACAATATGAAAAAAAATATTGGTCACAAAGAATTCAGCCTAAAAAATATTCAGATCCGAGCTATATTGATCCTGGTCCAAAACATTAATTGATTCCGGTTCATTGGTCCGGTCTATCTAATATATACATCTTTTTTTTTTTAAATTATATTTACTGGAGACTAAATGAAGTTAGTTTTTTTCTACAATATTTTATATTGTTAGAATTAGTAGATAACTAAAAAAAATTCAACAGAAGTTTTCTCTGCTAATTAACCAAGAAAAAAAATAACATTTAGATATTTGATGATGAATTTAGCCACTCAAGTCCATGAAGCTGGTGAATGAAAATAAAGACTTGAATATGATAATTGAGAATAATGTTTATATGCTTAATTTAATAAATTTTCTAATTTTAAAGTTTTCAAGTTCACTAGAAACTCTGTTCGAGTTTGTATGTAAATATAAAATATCTGGAAGTAATGGATTTTGTTTTAATTTGACCGTATGGTTTATACAATTATACTTCATTTTTTATTTTGTAACTTTCAGGTTTTATGATTCAAAATAATATCTTCGATCAAAAGTATGAATTTAAATGTAATTCATAACCCATTAATCACGGTGAGTGATATTAAGCTTCATGTGGAAGATGCTCAGTTATCAATTCACAATTTCAATAGGTTCTTAAGCGATATTAGCAAAATTTGACAAGTGAAAAATGTTCCTTTTTCTGTTTTATTAGCTTCATTTTTTTAAGCAAGCACAGTAGGATGAAAATCAAAATTCTCTCTTATCTCAGCGTTGCGCGAAGTGAAAAAAAAATGTTTTTAAAACAACTTGTGATTTCCAGTAAATTAACTAGAACTAACTTGTTATATACACTAAAATCAGTTTTTAGTCTACTGACAAAACTATGTTTTGTGAGAAGTTGCAACTTGCAAGTTCAAAATCCGGACAGAAGTATTGTTTATGTATTGATTGAAATTTATTAGTTCTTGCTTGATTTTTCTTCTGTCAATATACAAAGGGCCTTAGAAGTTAGAACAGGTGTATTAATTTGAGGGGGGGGGGGGGGGGGGGGGGGGGGGGGTGGGTGGTGTAAGAGAGAAGAGAGATTCAATGTTACGCCTTATAAAAAAAAAATAGGGGGAATTTCATGTATACCCCTCAAAATCTTCAAAATTACGTATCATTTCCTCTAAATTTTTGAATTACGTGTTACACCTCTATAAACTTCTAAAACTCACAAATTTACCCATCTTATTGTCTTTTATGTTAAAATTACTCATTTTAATTTATGAAATATCTATTTTATCATTTATTAAAAGTATAAAAAATTGTAGTTTGTTAAGAAAAATGTTTGTCTCATATTTGATCGTTTTCGAGGGCGGATATAAAGGGTAAACGGTATAATGAGAATTTGGTTTTCGAGGGAAAAATGATATTTTATTAAGGGTAAAGGGTATAATGGATATATTATAAAGACCAAAATTTTATTTTAAAAAGTTACTATTTTTTATTTTTTTAATAAAGTGTAAAATGGGTATTTTATAAATTTAAAACGAGTTCTAATATAAAAGATAATAAAATGAGTAAATTTGTGAGTTTTGAAAGTTTAGAAGGGTAATTTTAAAGTTTAGAGAGAGAAATAAGTAATGTGAAGTTTTTGAGGGGTATACATGAAATTCCCCAAAAAATATTGTAGATGGAAGACTCAGGCTGTGAAATTGAATTTAAAAGTGTTTAGTGGGTCTCTTCCGTGAATTCACATCTTGCAGGGAGAAACTTTCTATTTATAGAAATATTATAAAATAATAGAGAAAGAGAAAGAGTGTCTTCAAATTTAGAAATTTAGATGTATATATAGATGGACCGAAAAAGGATCCGGAAGTAACTCAATTTTGAGTTTTGGATTTAGACCGTTCGATTCGACTTTCAAAATTATTTTACAGTTCGAATTCATCTTTTACAATGTGTGCAATCTATTTTGAATATATTATCACAGATTCGAATTCGAGACTAAAACTCAAAGATTGAATTACTTTTCTGGATCTGAACTCCCCAAAAAATTTCTTCCGCTTCTAAAGAGTTTTTCCATGTTATTTTGGATCTCTGTGGCCTTGGAACAATTGTACAATATATTGTGCAGTGACATTACATAAATAATTGGAAGTATGACTCAATTACTAGTATCTGGAGGTCACAGAGGATCCAAGACTTAACCGAAAACAAAAAAAACTTCATATCACGAGAAAATTTTTCCGGTCCATCTATGCATCCAAATTTCAATATACTCTTTCTCTCTCCTTTATTTTATAATACTTTTTATAATAAAAAATTATCTCTAGTAGGGTACCTGTCGGAATGAGGAAGCTACACCAACCACATTAATATTAATATATTATACGAATTTTGAAATATCTCTGTGCATCAAAAGTAGGTCTAAAAATAATTGC